>JAJOOS010028463.1:0-32043 GCA_029582725.1 Solanum chiquidenum | reverse complement strand
ATTCGGGTTAGACCCATCTCCCACTCAATTTGACCCCCTGAATAAGAATATGAAGTCGAATTTCCGAAATCATGCACGGATTTTGAGATATATGGAAATTACAATTATAGGTGTTTCCGGAGCACATTTTCGGGCATTTTTGGGTCGTTTCAGTCTCTCTCGGGGGACCTGCAACAATTGCAGGTACAGGAGTTAGTAGATCTCTCCAGTAGGAGAACAGGACATCCAGCGGCTATTGGTGAGCTCCAGGTTGATTCGGGGCTTTCCGAGTCTATAGCATGTATTTTGGTATTGTATAGTAGCTGAGTGTAAGGCGGGGCCTGTCCCGACCTTAACCCCATAATGTTTTATCTTTTAGAGGCTTTGTAGACTATGTATAGTGAAGTGTGGTTGTGCCTCGTGTCTTAGACATTATGGCCCCAACGGCCGAGTCATGTACACTATCTTTTAGCTTGTTAATACTGTCTACTTTCATGAAAACATGTTATCCACTATGGAAGCACCTTTAAATGTTCATAGATAGAGCATGATTACAGGTTGGTCCTCCCGAGCCTTCTTGACAACGGGTGCTGGTTTGCCTTAATGGGATTTTGGGCGTGACATCCTCATTTATGCATATTCATGAAAAAGTTTAAGTTTTGAGAAAATGAGTTTACTTGGTTGATTTCTACGTGCTTACATAGATGTGAATATGAGTTGCATATAGACTTCTTGATTTGATGGTTGGGTACATGTTTTGGATTGGATTTGATGTTTCCTCCTCGGATATATGCATTTCATGCATGATGGGTTGTTAGATTTAGTTTCCTACCTTCCTTATGAAGTCTTGAATCTCATTCAAGGACGAATGATCCCAAAGGGGGAGATAATGTAACACCTTAGATTTGACAAAGGGAAAACAACAGTTTTTTAGAAGTTCCTGGTGCCATCCGATGGAGGCCAACCACGAACTGTAGGTCTGGTCCCTGGATTGGCCACCCAAATAGGCACAGAGGACCATGAACTACGGGTTGGATCAACGGACCGTTGTTGGGTCCACAATCGGTGGATTGAGGTCTGTGGATCATGATCTCAAAGTCCAGTATCTAATGAAGACAACTGACGTGCAGGACGGACGGTCGGTAAAACCACAGTCTCTCGTTCAAGGCACGTAGGTCGAAGCTCAGCAGTTATTCTAGGGGCAATTGGGTCTTTTCCTAATTAGTCTACCCTAATACTATGTTAATTTATCCTTCACCAAAACCCCTATATAAGTGTTTTAACTCTAAAATTTCTCAATTTAAAATCATTCTCTCAAATTTATAAAAGAAGAACAAGTCTTCCTCCCAAATATTTCTCTCTGTAGAAAGCTTGAAGAAGAAGGGTCCAAGCTAGGGTTTGTAAGTCAATTCTCCAATTCCTCCATTGAAGTTAAGCAATTGGCATTGAGGTATAATAGTTTTCATTCACGGAGTTCCCAAATTTTCCTATTTTCAAAGTTAAAATTCCCCAATTGAGTTAGGATTTTCTTCTATATTATGGGTCCCTTTAATTATTGATTTAATTGATTGATCTATGATCTTTTATGCATGAATTGAGTTACTCTCATGATTTTATGATGATTCCCCATGAACCCATGTAATCCCCATGTTTTCCAAGTTATGCTCATATGATGTGGGTTTTGGATTATGAAAGAGAAGTTTATGAAATCAAGCATGTTCTTATGAAATTTATGTAAATGTTTTAAGAATTCTTTGAGAGTGAAATATCAATGATGATGTTGTTGTTGTGTTGTTGAAATGATTTTTCATATACACATGAAAGTATGATTGTGAAAGGTTTTCTCACATAGTAAGGATTCTAAGGTTAAAAGGTATTCTCACCTAATGAATAGAAGATACAGAGCTATCCTGATAAAATCGTAGCTTGGATTGGTTATTGAATGATACATTTCCATGGATGACTTATGACCTAGCATGGACTGGTAAGATAACGTGCCTTCCATGGATAATAATAACAAGTAAGAAAATGACTATTCTATGGGTTTTATGCTTAGCACTGAGAGGATATTGAGATGGAAGCTCTGTCGTGAGTAGAGGTCGGGTTTCTAGAAGCAATCTCCTTATCCCTTACCGATGTTCCCCCATAGGATGACTTTTTAGATAGACATTAGCTAGTGGATCCACCTTTTCGAAGTGGGAGACACCGGGGGTCATGTTATACCTTACATGGTCTCTATGTCGGTTAAGGTTACTTCCTACGATAATAATGAACTAAGGTTCATTAATTATCCCACATGTGTTAAAAGGTTTTAAAAATGTTACCTTGCATTGACCATGTTTTATGACTTGTGACGTCTAACCCTTTTATATCATGTTTTAGCTTAGTCATTGCATGTCATAAAAATGCCCTATCTTAGCATGAAGGAAATGTTTATATGCATGGCTATCATACTTGGTACATGTTTTGTACTAACACATACTCTTCCCTATAGTTGCCCAAATGTTAGGTTCGACGATCAGGGTTCTCAGTTTCGTGGCTAGAAGTTGATTTGAGAGATTCCGAGCTTTGGTGAGTCCTCATTCTTACAGGACATATTTTCATTGTTTCAGTTTTCTTTCTTACTTTCAGTTTTGGAAATGATGTATTGGCTAGGCCTAAATTTTATTCTTATGTACTAGATGGCTAATGAGACAAGTGTTTAGACTTCCGCTTTACTTTTAGAAAATGATTTGGTTATGTTATGTAGTTCCTTATCTATTTATTCTATTTCTTATGTTATGAATGCTAAGTGGCTTGTATGGGGCCTCTCGGGGTCTTATACGCCATGTTACGCCTAGGGGGTACCTTGGATCATGAAATTACATGACATTCAATGACCAAACTAAATCATTAAATAACATTTTAGAAAACATAAGTCATAACCATGGTCAATACAAGCTAAAACTTTTTAAAACACATTTGAGATACTTTTATAAAGTAACCTTAGTACATTATTGTGTAAGATTTATCTTTAACCGATATAGACCATGTGAGCTATAACATGGAATCCGGTCTCTATCCCACACCAAAAAGAGATGTCCTTACTTTCCAAGGTTCGAACCATAAACTTCTGGCTAATGTCTATCTAAGAAAAAACTATGGTCTCACATAGTTATGGGACATGGGTAATGGCCACTTGTCCACTCAGTGTTAAGTATAAATCCCACAAAATAGTCATTAATCTTAACATGTCTTCTCATTAGAGGACATGGGTAATCACTGCTTTTCTTATCATTATGGAAGGGCACGTGAAGTAGAAAATCCATGCTATATTTCATTAGAACAACTCCTTAATCTTTATTCAACTTAGGTCAGAAAACCTTTTAACTTTATGAATTCGAGAAAATCCTTTCATTAATCATGCTTTTAAGTAGTATGTGAGAAATACTTTTACAATAACAACAACAACATCGTTGCTTTACTCTTAAAGAAACCTTAAATCATTTTCATCAATTTCATAAGGGAAGATGCATATCTTCATAAATTCATCTTTCATAGTTCAAAAGCTTCATCATATGATCAAAATTTGGAAAGCATGGATCATGCATGGGTTCATGAGTTCAACTTAAAACATGCAATTATCTCAATTCATACATAAAAAGACATAAAACAATCAATTACATCACAATTTAAAAAGAACCCATGAGATTGAATAAAACCCTAACTTGAATTGGAGATTCTAACTCGTAAAATTGGAGAATTTAGGAACCCTATGGAGGAAAGGACTCCATAGGTGGATACTATCATACCTTGGTGCCAAAAGCTCACAATTAATGGTGAATTTGGAGACTTGATCTTGAAACCCTAGCCTTCCTCTTCAAGTTTTAGAGAGAAAAATATTAGGGAAGAACTTAGAGGGATTTCAGGAAATTTGAATAATGATTTATATTAGTTAGATTTTATGTTTAAAAGACTTATATAGGGTCAGGGATTAGGCTTAAAAAGATGTAGTATTGGGTTAAAACAATTAGGAAAAAGACGAAAAAGTCTCTTAAAAATAACTAACAACTCAACCTCGGTCAGTAGGTGCACTTACAGACCATCTTGGTGATATGTAGGTCAACATCTGGGACCCTAAAGTCACCCAATTTTTGATAGATCCCTAGGTATGATTTCTAGGTCCACTTACAGAATGTACCTACCACCCGTACATTCCAACATTGACCCTGACGATTTCACTAAGTCTAGGACTCACCTACGAGATGTATCTATGACTCATATATGGAATGAGGGACCGTCCTGGTGAACCGTAAAAAGGGTACTGGAACTTGAATTTTGAAAAGTATTTACCCCAGCACTTACGGATTCCACCTACGGTCCGTAGGTGGGGACAGTAGACACAGACACCATCCATGAAAGATTTGCATTTTCCTTATTTTCAAATCTGATGTGTTACACCCATAAATTAACTCCATGATACATAACTCAAATCAATAAATAAACAACAGAAAAATAGAGCAGAACACTACACCCACTAAATTAAATCAACACCCAACTCCATAATCACACCCCTAGAATTGGGGTTCTAGCCAGGCATCATAAAAGGGAGAGAAATTATACCAATTATATTTTAAACCATTAAAGTGTTGATAATCAACAATAATATTCAACACACACTTTGAATTGAACCCTCAATTGTCAATTACAAGATTGTTCAAAATCCCAAAACTAAGAGAAAAGTAGAAAAACTCTATTCCTCAATATGGAAAAGTTAGAATTAAATATCGAAAGATTCAAAGATAGAAAAATATATATTTTCTCTCTCCTTTTTGCTATTTCTATTTCCCCAAAAATTAGTCTGAGATTTCATGCACGACCTGATCGGCGACATTAGTCAGGCTCGCCTACTTTATTTGGTGGAAAGCCATTATGTTCTCAGCTTGCCCTTTCTTCGCTTCCAGCTTTAGGTGTTTGAACCTCAGTTCGCAAACTCAATTGAATCGGCCTTTGACGTTTTGCGAATCACCGATTACCACCTTGTTTGCCCATTCAGCCTTCATTTTAACTCATAAATCTATCACCTTCAGTGATGGAATTTTTAGCTCGCCCAACTAAAAGCATGATTAATGAAAGGATTGAATATTTTTAGAAGTTAACACTTTCACTTTAGGCGAGATCCAGACCTCTTAGGCAATCCGCCCATTGTAGTAGGCTATCCTCAGTTAGGAATTTTATATTCTTTTCAATGTGTTTGACCTTTTTTAATAAAATCATCCATTTCTTGTCCATTAGCCTTCATAGTTGCAAAACATAAAAATATTATAAGATAAGGACATAAATAGGCATTGAGGACACTATTTATTGAACTAAAAAGGCATGAAATGAGTCAAAATCTAAGATTCATCAACACCCAAACTTAAACTTTTACTTGTCCTCGAGTAAATCAAGAACACAATCAGTTCAACAAGGGTGTCAACAATAGTTTTCAATGTGAGCTAACATGTAAGTGTCATTACAAGACTACTAACTAGTATATGCAATATCTCAATCATGCTCAAGCAGCTTCAAATGATGAATAATTGGTATTCATACAATCTCAAGCTCATTAATGCTCCCTTATAATGAAAAACCATGCATCAACAAAAGCATTCAAGTTCCCTCAAAACAAAAAGATTCCATGCTCTCACAACACTTCAACAAAGAAGTTAGTAATCAATACAACTCTCAATATTCAAAAGATAAATACATGAAAACTTTATCCAATAGGTTTGCTCATATTTTCCAATCATCACACAACCTAGTTTAAAAAGAACTCAAAGATCTCTTCAATCTTGTAATGGGCTAAGGGTAAAGATATGATCAACTTGGCTCAATGAATTCACCTTTTCAAAGAATTAATGTACTCATCTTCACCTCTTCTCAATTTCTTTTCATTCTTTCCATTTGGAGACTCAATGCTAAGCTTTTCATTCAACTTATTGGAAACCTCTTCTATTTCATCAAGACTTCATTTTTCATTCCATTTTCATGTTTTTGCTCATTTTTTTATGAGGTGTTCCTTATTTTTGCCCTAAACTTCAAGGTTGAGTCTCGCTTTTCTTTCATTTGTTTTACTTGGCTTTATTTCCTTCTTTCTTTACACATCCCCAACTTAGGCTTTTGACCTATGTTGACTATTCAAACAAACCAATGTTTAGAAAAGGATTTATGGGTGAGAAGTTAGAGACATATTTGGTTCAATAGGTTTCAATGAGTTTTGGGTTCAAATGGTTCTAAGATTGTTGCACACTCTCACAAGGTAGTCACAAAATGTATGAAGATTTGGGTTCCCTCTCAAAATTTGTGCCGAAGATCATCTCTTCATTTACCAAGGCTAAACAATTAGACTAACAAGGAAAATTCTAGAAATCAACAAGCATGGTTTCAAGTAGGATATCACCACACAGGGGACATCAAACACAATCATTTCGTACATCTCTACAAAATTACAAAACTTGTGTGTTATGTTTATTGCAAGCCTCACATCAATACGCAGCTAGTCAACAAGAAAATCTAAAAGATCAGTCAAAAGTATAGAAACATTAATTTCCTCTTGAAACACCAATACAAAACACATCTCTCATCAATAGCACCATCCAAGACATCAATATTGGAAAAAATTGATCCTCTAATATCAATAATGAACTCACAAGCAACAACAATCAACATAACTATGTCAAAACTCAGCAATTGATAGAGCGACAAAAATGAAATCAAAACCAACCAAATATCATCATAAAATAAAAATGCTAAAATATCATAATAAAACTGAAATGAACAAAATACAATCAAAAAGGTGGAAATGGGCACAAGTGCCCTCACCCCACCAAAAGGTAATTAGCAGTGTCCTCACTGCTAACAAAATGACAGTACTAGAGTGAGATGAGTAAATGGTCCTCTTATAGGCTATGCCTTTGAAAAAATCTGATCCTATGGCTCGGAGAGAGTGGAATCATCTTACGCATCAATACTTGGCACATATGAAGGTCGAGGAAGCAATGTAGCATCAATAGGGGCATTAGTCCCCGGCAAATTGGGAGGAGGAATAGTAGACTTTGAAGGACACACCCTACTAGAGCCAATCTTGGAGGCCTCCAGACGAGATCTCTCCAAAGTAACATGCACAATCGACTCTTCAATGTACTGCATCTCTGATAAGGCCTCATCACTAACCTGGTCATCATCCCTCATAAGCTCATCCTTATCCATCTTAGCGGCTCAATCATCATCAGCCTCATCAGCTATATGCTCAGACTCATCACCTACCAGCTGCTCAGCTATTCGATAAGGTCTATCTCCTCTCAACTTAGTCAAAGGTATAGTTGTGGGCATCTTAGACAAGGGATCCTCACCCCATAACATCAAAATATCAGTGGACCTCATTGGTCCATATTTTCCCTCATTGCAACTATATTGCTCCTCAACTCACTCAGCTCGGTAGAACTACCTTCACATTTCTCTCTCTCCTCAACTTTAGTTGTGAGGTTATCTAGCCTATCCCCATATGAAGCCACTGTAGCCCGATAGCTCACAACCTTAGCTCTCACAGGGTATATGCAGCCTCAATGGCCCTAGCAATCATCTTAGGCACCTCCTGCTCAAGATGAGATGCCCTCACCTTCGTAGAATAGGAAACATTTCCTATTTGATAGATTAAGGCCTGTGTCAATGTAGGTCGAGTTGTGGAAGGAGGTTCAACTGAGATAGTGGGTGTAGAAGATCAAGAAGGCATAGAAAATGGGGGAGTGATACCTAAAGGCTCCATAGAAAGAGTGGGATGAGCCACCTCTTACTCTAAGTAGTCAGTTCCACTACCAGTGTGGTCTTAGGTTGTTGTGGCTTCCTTCTGGTCACGTCATCTTTCAATTAATCACCCTCTATCCTCCAAATGTTTTTGGATGAGGCGGGTGTTACTATGACATCAGATCTCTCCCACAATGGGACTCCAACTACCTCACAAAGTTACATTATCAGAATGGGAAAGGAAATGTTGTCTGCTCCTTTCTGGGTCATATGAGTATCTCCTCTTCAATGATGGCACCCACCTGTATCTCCTCCTAATTAATAAAACTGCCCACCAAGATCGCCTTTGGGTGCCGAAGGATCAGCTCGCTAATTTGATATCTTTCTTTTCTATCATTACCCCGCCAGCTAAACAATGAAAGGTAATATTTGATATTAAGGGTGCCAACCACCCTTTCAAAGTATCCAAACTCCACTTCATACGAAGTTTGTATAAATATTCCATGTTGTCAGTTATACCCAAAACATCATTAATTGTAGCCTAGCCACACTGAACCAACTTCCATCGGACTTCAAACTCTTCTAAGGGCCTCCATACAATATCCTTCATCTTCTTGGGTAATGTTTGGTCATAGGAATCATAAAACTCTCGAACCCATACTAGGACATATGGGGTTCGAGCTCCTATGAATGGCTCAAACCTGTGTAATTTGAACGTGTCCCAAATGG
The DNA here is from genome assembly GCA_029582725.1 of Solanum chiquidenum. Classification (NCBI taxonomy): domain Eukaryota; kingdom Viridiplantae; phylum Streptophyta; class Magnoliopsida; order Solanales; family Solanaceae; genus Solanum; species Solanum chiquidenum. The sequence continues at coordinate 23,571 of JAJOOS010028463.1, read as the reverse complement.
AGAGGTAGCCGCTTATCACCCTATCTGGTGACAACTGGTACTCCTCCAGAATAATGTACTCCCTTTGTTTCTTTGAGATTGTCTATTTTCCTTTGAGCTATGATCGGGAGCACCCTTGAAGCACTCGCACGGGTGGTAGGGTCTTGTAGTAACTTGGAGCAAATTGCGTTCTTCTTCTTGGGCACAACCTTTTTCTCCACCATAGGTTTCAATGGACTTTCCGCCATATTTCTTCCCACACCATAGTTAGATAGAGAAGAGGTACTTTCATCAACAACTGCCCTTTTCTTTCTGATATCAGTCTCTGTAGCCTTTTCTTGTTTTTCACTCAAATCGTAGACGTGAGTGGAGTGACTTATTATTTTCTAGCAGATTCAGTTATCACCACCCCCTTTTGCCTTTTTAGAGGAGATAGAGGAGTGGAATTAGAGTCGTAGTCAGATGACACGGTGGTTGAAGATCCAGGACCTTTGGTATTGGCCATTTCCTTTAAAGCACAACATTTCAAATAAACATTGAGTGAAGGTTAATTGAAAATTACACAAAAAAAAAAACTAAGTTTAAACAAGTTTCATGAGGCTCACCAAATGGGAAGGCAATTCCCCTAATAGGTTAGGTGAGCTCAGACGAGCTAACGATAGTTGAGAGGACCAAAATCGATTTCACTCAGGCATGAAGGGCGGCGTCAACTCCAACTCAGTGAATCGCCAAGATGGTTTTGTGAGCTAAGACAATCTCGCTAAATTGATAGTGTCAACAAGTTCAAGCTCAGGTATAAAGAGTGATGCCAGCTCCAACTCGGTGATTCACCAAGATGATTCGAAAGCTAAGACAAGCCCGCCAAAAGTGACAGTACCTAAGTCACAAATTCAAAATCAAATGGTGATGTGGGACTTACTCGGTGATTCTCCTAATCACCTTGGTGGTCTAAGACAAGCTCGTTGAACAGGTAATATTAGCGCAATGCCAAATTTCCAAAATCAAGCATCAAAATGCAACACTGCCCAACATATAAAAAATTTAACAATCTACCCATATGCCAATTTTACCATATGAGATAATGCTCAAACTACTCTCTAAACAAAATCAAAATAGTAAGCGATGGTTGTCAATATAAATACCCAACTAAGAGTCGGGGTGAAATCCCACAGAGAATGATACAAGACAAGAAATTCTACCAAGAATTTGAGATTGTAAATCAATTCATTTGTATCAATAAGAACAATGGTTGGATGATTCCACAAAATTTATAAGAAAGGAATTTGGTATCAAAAAGTCACAATTGAACTAAGATTTCCCAAATTCAATCAAGTAACAAGTAATAGAGGGTGCGGAGATTAGAGATTGATGTCACATAGGGGTGAGTGTGTTTCTCTATAGGGATGAACACTAATAAATAGATTGGGTCATATTCAATGACACTAATTTTTTTTATCTCGTAGCATCATTTCGTAGAATCTCCTTTCGATCTCATCATCTACATAATTAAACAAACCAATACCTTACACTATTTTGTCTTTCAATGCAGAAATAGGGCAAATAGATCCGACTCATAATCTCTATTTTCAAGCAAATTACAAACATCAAACCTAAATTGCAAGTACGGACTAATTACCCGATCCAATCAATCTCTTTCGAAAATTAATCAGAGATCGGAAGTAGGAATTAAATTTGCATTCTTAACCCATAAGTTAACCCCATGATAATTAGCCTAAATCCATGTATGAACAACAACACAACAAAGCATAACACAATACCACTACATTAAATCAACACCCAACCCCATAATTACATCCCTAGATTTTAGGGTTTTAGCCAACCATCATAAAGTGTAAAGAAATTATACAATTCATGAAAGCAGTCATGGGTAACATGAAATTAACCAATTAATAGCAATATCCCCTTTGAAGTCAACTTCAATTTATCAATTTCAAAAGCAGAGTTGAAAAACCCCCAAACTAGAAAGTGTTCTTCACAAAGTGTTTCTCTCTCTAAAAGATTCAGAATTCTCTAACAACTTTTGGACCTCTTCTTTATCTCTCATTTGGGATATTTAAAATTTCCCAAAATTTGTCCCAAAACTCAATGCATGATCCATTCGGCCACGTTAGTCGGGCTCACTTAGCATATTCAGTGAATTGCCAATTGCTCCTTAGCTACTCTTTCTCTTGCTTTAGGCTTCAAGCATTTGAATCTCAGTCAGAAAGCTCGTTCGAGTCTAACTTTCGCAATCGGCGGATTGTCGAGTGCCGCCTTTAATCACCTTTTAAGCCTTCAATTTTTTCTCCAAGCACTGTCACCTTCAACAATCGTCAGCATGTTCTCCCTTTGCATTCGGCAAGATGTCATTCCTCTTTGAGTTTCTCAACCTTCTTCAATTAATTCAAGTGTTGAGCACTATTACATTAGGCGAGGTCGTGCCAGTTGGGTGATCCTCCCTTATTGTTAAGCAATCAACAATGAGGAGTTTACACTTCTTTTCATGTTTTGGCCATTCTTTTAAACATTCATCCTTGCCTCGTCCTAAATAGGCCATCCTTGTGTGATCCACCATTCTTTCAAACATTCATCATAGATGCATATCATCAAATATCATTAGAATAGGACATAATGAGGCATTGAGGAGACTAATTGTTGAACTAAATAGGCCTTAATGAGTGTAAATATACCACTCATCAACACCCCTAACTTAAGCTTTTGCATGTCCTCAAGTAAATCAAGAACACAATTAGTTCAACAAGGGTGTCTACAACAGTACTGAATAAGATCTAACATGCAAGTTCCATTACAAGACTACACTCAACAACATGATACACTCCATCTTGATCAGAAAGCTTCAAATGATGACTATCCGGTCTCAAACCAAGCACAAGCTTACTATAGCTTCTTTTCTAATGCAACACCATGTTTTAAACAAATGCATTCAAGTGCCCTCACATTAACGACGAGTCCATCCTACCGAAAAGCAAATCAATAAAGAAGTAAGGAATAAACAAAACTCTAACTCTCCCGAAAGAGAAATACATGCAAGCTTCATCCCATAGGTTTGCCCATATTTTGCAATCATTGCATAACCTAGTTCATGCAAGATCTCAAGGGTCTTTTAGTTTTGTAATGGAGCTGAGGGTTAAGGTGTGGTCAATTTGTCTCAGTGACTTTACCTTTTCAAAGCATTGTTGCAATTATTTTCACCTCTTCTCAAGTTCTTTTCATTTCTTTTCAATTTTAGAGCTGAAACTTCAACTTGTCAATTATTTTATTGGAAAACCCCTTTTCATTTCTCCGAACTTTCATTTTCATTGCAATTTTCAAAAGGTTGTTCATCACAATCTCTTTTTTTTATAAGGAGTGGTTCCTTCTTTTTTCAACACATTTCAAAGTTGAATCTCATTTCATCTTTCTTTGTCCTTCTCTTGGCTTTTCTTCCTCCTTCCTTTCCACACCCCCAACTTAAGCATTTGGCCTAAGTTGGCTATTCAAACAAATTAATGTTTTGAAAAGTAATTTTGGGTAAGAAGTTGGGGTAATTTGTCTCAAGAGGTTTTAATATGGTTGGTTGTGAACAATTGGTTTAGACTCAAATGGTGCCAAAATTGTTGCACAAACTCACAATGTAGTCAGAAAAAGGATATGGTTATTTGGGTTTCCTCCAAAATTTTCTGCTCAAGATCATTCCTTACACTTACCAACGCTAGACAATTGGACTAAAAAGGAAAATTGTAGGATTCCACAGAGATGCTTCCATGTAAAATCTCACAAAACAAGGCACTTTAAAAACAATCATTTAGAACAACTAGATAAAAAATCAAAAGCTTATGTGTGATTAGTCAACACATGAGTCAAAAAGATCTCTCATAAGTGGAACAATATCGATTTCTTTATTTCAACACAAATACTATACACCATGTTCATCATGAGTACTATTCAAGTCACCGATATTGAACAGATTTACTATCAATGAAAACTAACGTCCAAAACTCATAAGTCAAGAGGAGATTTAGAAAGAGACATAAAACAATGAGATAAACCAATCAAAACACTATAAAAGAAATAACCAAAATACTACAATCATCCAAAAATAAAACTCAAAGTAACAAAATACAATAAAAAGGGAATATTGGCACAAGTGCCTTAACTGTACCAAAATAGTAATAGTAGTGTCATCAATCCAAAATACGTAAAAGAGTTCATAGTGATCACAAAAGGCAACAATGTACGCTCAACTGAATCATCAGCGCCCAACACATCAATAAGAGGAATGGTGGAGTCTGAAGAGACTTCACTGGTGCAAACTGCAGAGGTATTCTCAAGATATCTCTCCAATGTCATGTGGACCATAATCTCCTCAATGTTCTGCAACTCTGTCAGTGTCATTGCAATCCTCTTATTGTCCTCCTCTCTCTGAATCTCCTCTAAATCTATCTCCTCGGCCAAATCATCATCGTCTCTATCATTACAAGCATCGTCAACTATAGCATCAATGATCTCCACATCACCCCCACTCGACTGCATAACCACACTCTGAGGGAGCTCACACCACTAGGCATAATTGGGGGCATATAAATAAGTGCATCAGGTAGGATAATATCACCCATAACATCAATATATCCACATCCCTCAGCTGGTCTATATCATCCCTCAGAGTATCTACCTTACCCTAATCTTAGATAACATAGTCGAATTACCCCTAGCCTTCTCTCGTGCCTCTATCCTAGTGGTGAGGTCATTCAATCGCACACCATGTACTTCAATAGCAGCCTCACACTGAGTCAACCTAACCCTCAGTGGAGCTGAAGCAACTTCAATAGCTCTATCAATAATCTCAGGCAATTTTTCTCAACCCTCATTGCCCTCACATCTTCAGGCAATTTGATAAATGATGGCTTGGATCAAGGGGGATGGGAGATAGGAGTGAGGAAAGGTGCAGTTGTTGTAGTGGAAGTAAGAGGTGCAGAGGAAAGCTGCGGTGTACCAGATTGCTTCATAGAAAGAGCGAATGGAGTGGCCTCAGCAGCAAGTGTGACAGGATCAACCACAGGCGAAGTGTCTTGTGGTGGCATCTTCCCCTGAGCCGTATCATCATGCATGTAATCAACCTTAATCCTACGGATGTCATTGGAGGACACTGGGGTGATTCGTACATCAGTCTTCCCCTGAAAGGGAACTCTAGCCTCTTCACACAACAGTGTTATCAAGACTGGGAAAGGTAAAGATGTTTGCTCTTGTTTTGCCCACAATAATCTTCTCTATATCAATGATCGTACCAACTAACACATCTTTCGGGTGCCGAAGGATGGAATCATTTCGTTAAGGCATAATATTACTACTAATGAATCCAAACAAATATCGTGCCCTGATATTCAAGTCCTTCTTCTCTATTCTTGCATAGACAACCATCCAATGTGAAGATATGTCAAAAATAAGAGGTGCCAACCAATCCTTGAGAGAATCAAGGTCATAACGCATATGCAGTAAACATGTCAGCTTGATTTTTTGGCATCCCTAAGGTAGTATTGATTGCACCGACATGGCATTGTACCATCTTACCACACACTTCAACTTCATCCAAGGGCTTCCAGACTACTCTTTCTCTTCTTTTGTAGTACTTGTGCATATGCAATGTAAAATTCTCTTACCCAAGCTGGAACATAAGGATTTCAAGGTCTAGTGCACCTCGCGACTTGTGAAATTGGATGGTTTCCCAGATTGCACAGTAGTCACTCATGAAAATGTTTGAGGAGAGTCATCTCTCCTCAAGAATAGTACAAGCTCCAGCAGCCTTGAGCCTATTGAGGGCCCTTGGAGTAATTGATAACGCTCAACTACAATTCATCTGATTCTAAGTCTAGGCAGTTGCATTCAAGTATAAACCCAACTAACAGTTGGTGTCAATCCCATAGGGAGTGACATAGTAAAGAATGCAATTATAAAGTGAAATGAGTTGTCTAATCGATTGTAGATGTAGATATTTTCGAAACAATTAAAGTAAATGGCAAGGCTTTGACAATTAATGTCAATTTAGGGGGATTAGAGTGACAAGTAACAACTACTAAGAAACGCGAGTGATCGAGTAGAGCGGGATCCTTGGGGATGTGATCGATTCAACACAAATTTTGCTATATGGGTGATTGTTATTTACTAAAAGTCGTTGAATCTTATTGAGTAGGATAGGTTTTAGGTGCAATAGCCATTTCTTAATCAACTATCGTGAGTCAAGTGAGTTCTCTCCAACTACGACAAGCATAACACATATAAACAACCCAATACCTCAATTAATCTACTCATTCAAGCTGGATTAGTTGGATTGAATTTAGACCCACTTTCTCAAGCTAAGTTCACAAAACCCAATCACTACAATCATCAATTGATAGTTTTAACTCTAAAACATCTTTCTCAAGCAAGCTTAGAATACTAGGCTAGAATTGTATTTGCAACTACAATTCATCAAATAAAACTCAACTATCAACTGAACCCACTTCAAATCAACATTAAAATTAGTAAATACTAACACCCATAAGCTAATTGAAGTATTCAATTACATAATCACACCCCCAAGAATGGGGGTTTTAGCCACACATAATAAGGAGCAAGAAATATACAAACTATGTTTTCCGTCAGCTAGGGTAACAATCCACAAGTCATCAAAATGCTTGAATTCAATTCAAAATCAAATAAACCCTGAAAATCTACTCAAAGAACACTGTTAGGTATCAAAAACCCAAAACTAGATAATATGGGAACTCTCCAAAACTTCAGAACTCTTTTTTCTTCTTTTAAAAATTCCTTTTATATGTTTCCAAATTTTCAGTTACGGAGCACCTAGGTAGAGTAAGTCGAGCTTCCTCAACCAATTCGGCGACTCGTTGAGTGCTCCTTTCCATCTCCTTCTTCGCTTGACTTTTTCATACTTCCCTTTTATGACTTTAGGCGATCAAAACTTCCATTGCCTATCTAGTCGGCGCTTCACTGAATCACCCTTTCTATCGCCGAGTTGTCTTTGTCTATGGGCTGGCCTGCTGGAATTTTTGGCGAGCTGAAGAGCCACTCGGCGACTCACCGAGTGGCTTTGGCAAGCATTAGACTTGCTTTTCTTCAGTGTTTTTCATCTTTTTCCTCCTTTTTGCTCCGTAATGTCCTTGCCTTGCTCTTTTGCCTTCATTGCAGCAAATTAGCATTTAAACATCAGTTTAGAGCATAGAATAGGCATTGAGGACACTAAAACTCTAGATATTAAGCCCAAAATGAGTCGAAATTCCCGACTCATTAACACCCCCAACTTAAACTTTTGTTTGTCCTCAAGTAAAACACAAGATCAATTAGTTCAACAAAGATGTCTACAAATAGTGCTACTCGAGACTCAACATGAATGCACAAGAGGTTCAAACTACCCATGCAATGTTCAATTATGCACTACAAGTTTCAAACTGTGACTGGCCTTCATCAAATAGAACTCAAGCTCACAATGCTTGCTTCAAATGCAAATTCAAGCTCAATAAAATTATTTGAATGGGCTCACATCAAGAATGATTCCATGTTCACACAAGGCTCAAAAAAAAAATCAAAATTAAGGAATAAAAAGTAACTCTCACCCTCTCAGAGATAAACAAATGCATGATTCAACCCATAGGCTTTCTCGTATTTTCCGATCAATATGACATTAAGCTCAATCAAGATCACAAAGGTCTTTCAAAGCTTGTAATGCGGCTGAGGATAAATGTATGATCATCTTGGCTTAGTGACTTATACCTTCATGAAGCATGCTTGAATTTTACTCTCCTTTTCTTTCACTCTTTTTTATTTTCACAATCCACCCTATGTTCTTTTAAGCATGATTTATTGGACACCCCATTTCTTTTGTCCATTGCATAAACTTTATTGCAACATTATTTTTTCTTTTTCAATCTTCTTCTTATCTTCTCTCACTTTTTTATATGGAGGGGTTCCATCTCTTTCAACACAATCCATCAACGGCAAATTTTTACAAACTTCTTGACTTTCCTCCTTTTTCACCACACCCCCAACTTAGGCTTTTGGCCTAAGTTGGCTACTCAAAAGGACCAATGCTTCATGAAGGTTTTAGGTGATGGGAAAAAGAGGTCAAAGGTGCTCATGTTTCATCCAAAGAAAAGGGTAGGGTCAAATGGTGCCAAGCTAGGTTCACACTCTCACAAGGCAGTCACAAAGAGGTATACTAGCAATTTGGTTCACTTTCCACAAATTTTTCCTAAGATCATTGCTATCATTAACCGACATTAGTCGATTGGACTAACAGGGAAAGTTCTAGGTATTACCAAGCACATATTTCAAGAAATCTCACCACATATGGCATTCAATACAATCATCAATCAAGAATCTACAATTTTAGCTAACGTGCAACAATCATCACATGATTTATGTCAACAACCAGCCAATCACAATGAGATGCTAAGAGTTCACACATGACTTATGCAACTCAAATTTGCCTCATTGGAATTGCACAAACATATCGTTCAATCATAATCACTATTCAAGTCATCAGTACTGATCACAACGGATACACAAATATGCAAGAGAACAACCACATTTCCAAACATTAAGAGGTGAAATTTTAAGTTTGGATAAAAAATCAACCAACATTCACATTAAAAAAAAAACATAATCACACAAAGTAAGCATAACTGAATATCAAATATCAAATAATCACAAAAACAACCCAAAAGAGGGAGGTATGAAGATACCTCACCCTGCCAAACAAAATTAACAATTGTCCTCAATATGACAAAATGAATAGTCTCAAAATAAAACTATAGAGAATCAAGATCACCTATCAAGTTAAGCCTGAGGTGAACTCTGCACATCTGGGACTCTCTCGATCTGGGCATCAGTGCCCGGTTTAGCTCAATCTTTCGCTCCACTAGAGCCCACCATTAATGTATCCCGAAAAGAGGCCTCCATAGTTGTCTGGACCATCGCACCCTTTAGGTCCTCCATGTTATCATATACTGCTGCATCTCGTGTACCAAGCTCCTCCTCATCAGTCTCAGGACCATCCAACTCGGAATCCTCATCAGCCACAACAGCATCTCCGATCGTATTTGCCGGAGGGATCTCAAAAATGGATGACAACTCTGTACTCAAGACTTCGAGAAGGTCCACCGTGCCGAAAAACATAGACAGATCCGTGGATTTAAGCTCATCCACATCACGTCACAGGGTAGTAATATCGGCTCTCAAAATCGTCACATCAGCCAACTAGCGACCACTATGCTCACATGCCTTCACTCGCATCGTGAAGGCATCTAATGCAAAGCCATATGCGATGATCAGATCCCGGTGCTCTCTCAACTCAACCCGGATCAAAGGTAAGGAAGCAACTTTAGCCCTCTCAATCATACCAGGAACAGCAGGCTCTAGCCGGGAGGCACGAACATCAGTAGATTGGGCCAGATGGCCTATGTTGAACAACATAGCCTGGGTCAATGGGGGCCGGGAACAGCAGCAGCAGTAGAAGTAGTAGCAGCAGCACCAATAGAAGTAGTAGCAGCAGCAGAAGTAGAACTGACAGTACTAGAATTGTCTGGGGTACCTGAAAGCTCACCAGCTTGAGTAGGAGGGGTGGTGTCTGTCTGTAGCATCTCAACGTCAACAACCAGAGAAGTGTCCATAGGTGCAACTCTCTTCCTCTCAGCCTCTTCTCTAGAGTACTCAACCTCGATCTTCCGGATGTCAGTAGAGGAAGTGGGAGTCAATTCCACATTTGTCTTCTCCACCAATTGCACTCGGGCACGCCGACACAGCTATATGATCAACACCGGTAAAGCCAGTGATGTCTGACTCTATTTAGCCCTCATGGACATCTCTTACTCAATAATTAGCCCGAGATTCAATCGATCTCGGTCAATGATACACCCCAACAAAGCCTCATTAGGATGCCAGAGTATGGACTCATTTTGTGAGGGCATCAATATGCTACTAATAAATCTGAACCAATACCGGGCAGCCACATTCAAGTCCTTTTTTTCTTCTGAACTCCTAGCTCGATCCATGGTTTTATGATGTTAGAGATAAAAGGATCCAACCACCCCTTTAAATCATCAAAGGTATTCTTATATATTTGATCTACCAAAACATGGATGGCATTCATAGTGCACCCCAGCACCTCATTGATGTCAGTGCTACTGCATTTCACCCTTCTACCACGCACCACCACATTATCAACTGGTACGAACGAACTGGCCTTCTTTTTCCCTTTTGGCACAAACATTGCATACTCATCATAAAACTCACGAACCCAAGAAGGTATGTATGCTCCTCGAGGTCATGTAAAGAACACAAATTTGTGGAACTTGATGGTGTTCCACACTTTTGGGTACCTTTCCACCACTCTATCTGTAGACATCCTCTTTTCCTCTAAGATAGTACTCAACCTGGTAGCCTTTAATCTGTCCAGCGATCGAGGTGAGGTGCTTGTACCGGGCGTACTGGAGGTACCTGCTCAACCATCTCTGCTGGATTTAGGGAGGTGTAGGAGTCACCGGTATCCTGTCCGAATCATGTGGCACTTTAGAGCACAGCTCAGCTCTCCTCCTTTGTAAGTCTGGTCATCCTCCGACTCAGATATGGAGACTGGCTATCTAAATCCCAAGTTGCCCTCACCGTCAGACTTCGAGGTGGTGAGGTCGGTGTCGTAGATAAACATACTGTCGGAGCTATCCTCACCTGGATGTTGTACCACAGGCCCCTTTCCCTTTTCTGCATTCTTCTCCCCTATCGGAGGAAGTTTGGTTTGTTTAGCTCACGAGTGCATAGCACCCTCATTTATCACGATTTCCCGTGATCTCTTTCAGGTGGTTGATTTTATCCAGGAACCTTAGGTGTAGCCATACCTGCAAAACAAAAAAGAATAAACCAATACATTAGAAATAGTTCAAAAACTATCAAATTTTAAAAATTTGCAGGCAAACTCATTGAGTAGTTCAACGAGTCACCAAACTCATTCTGCGAACCAAATCAGGCTCGCTGAAAATTCCAGAATAAAATTGATCAGATATCAGCACAGGTCGATGAAGTACAAGGCCTTTCGGCGATTTCCCGACACCATTCGGTGAACCAAAAGTAGCTCGCCGAAAGTTATAGATTATTTTGGTAAGTCGCCGAGTTCACTCGGCGAGCTCAGGCATATCACCGAATGTTATAGAATCAAATCACAAAAAATGAAGAACAAAAAGGCGATTTATGGGTCACTTGTCGAACCACCCAGCCATTCGACGAGCTTGACTCAACTCATCATTGGGTCTCTCATGCCAGTTTTTTACCCCGGCCTTCAATATTCAACCCACAGCCATGAAAATGAAATTAACACACTATTCTATGCAATTTAGCCTAGACCTATACCAATAATGACCCTGGGGTACTCAGACTTTCCTAGATTTGTAAAAAAAATCTTAATCAACGTCTTTTGGCCTTAAGAATGACGTCACCTGCTCTATCATTAGGCAAAATCAGGCGATCGGTACAATTCAAGTTACTCAAAATTCACCCACACCACTTAAAATGCAAACAACACACACCCACGATTTCAATCAATTCAAGCACGGAATACAACAAGTAAGGGCTAAGCATAAAATCAAGGAAGATAAGATAAAAGCCCTTAATCAAAAATCAATCAACTATTCAACATCATGCATTAGATCCAACAAAATACAGGAATGCATCACAATTTACTAAAATTTAAGCTAAGTTAGGGATACCAACCTAAATAGTAGATGCAAAAGTGCAAACCTCCCCCCCCTGAGTAATTGATCCATACACAAAAGCAACAAGCAACAAAGGATCTCAAATAGGATTGTAAGAGTGCAAAAGTTGGAAAATCTGAGATAAAGGGAAATTTTAAATTTTAAACGGCTAAGGCCATTTTGAACCTACAATTTGCGCGTCAGTCGGTGATATCCACTTATGTCACCAACCATTTGGCAAAGCACCGAATGGTACTTTTGTCCGCAAAATGTTACAGATCTCCAACCACTTAGTTGGTCAAAACGGCGGTCCAGATTAGGATCATAGACTTGTTCTGCGAGTCACTGAATGGTACCTGAGCTCGCCTAATTGCCTTTTTTCCTAAAACTTTGGATTTTCATCCTGCACATCTAACATCTGTTATTTAACAACAACATTAAAAATTTAAAAATTGGGTTGCCTTCCAAGAAGAGCCTTATTTAACGTTGTGGCACGATGCAGACATGCTTTCAAACTTTATTTTTTGGGTTGACCATGGTATCACTCGGTAAACCTCCTTTTGGTCTTGGGTTTCAAAAAGTCAAGATTTGACCCATTTGTGCTTCCAACTGCTTAATCGATACCGAATGTGAGGTAACTATTTGGATTAGAGATGAGACACCATATTTCATTTCTTTAGTACTTTGTCCGATCCTTCCACTTTGTTGAGAATGCATGCAAGCATATCTTCAGTGTGGAAATTTTCAACATCAGCCATTTGTTCTTTTGGGTTTTAACGCTCGTGCGGAGGTACATATCGCTCTTTGTCACTGTCCTGCTCTCTCCAATTCGTACCACGATCATTCCATTCCCTATCTCGGTCTCTCCAACCTTCATCGCACTCCCTATTTCAGTCTGGGTTTCCTCCCGGCCTTGGATAATTCAGACGAAAATCTCCTTCTTGATTTGTTAGGAAGTGTACTTTCTCATTTTACATAGGCTCAAACTGTGGTTCATCGGGATTCACTCCATTAACTCCAATCGTGTGCACAACCTTAAAACCACTACCCATGATGTGTTTTGACAATAGGTCCATTTGGGTCATCAATTTGGCTATGTTTGCATCCCGTTCTTGGTCAATTTCAATTTGTTCCTTTGTCATCCTGAAGTTCAAAGGGGACACTTGATCCTCTCTAGTGTACCAAGTAGGGTTGATTTTTGTTATCTCATTAAGAAGAGTAGACTTTATTTCAAACGGTTGTTGTATGATTCCTCCTCGAACAAGCTGGTCAGCCACACCTTTATTGACTGAATCTAGACTCCAGTAGAAGTATTGTAGCAACACATTGTTCGGGAGTCCATGAGTTGGACATTGGAGCATTAACTTCTAAAACCTCAGCAATGTCTAATGAATCGGTTCACCATCCACTCTCTTAAAGTTTTGAATATTATCTCTCAATGTCACCATCTTCGAGGGAGGGAAAACATTACATAAAACTCATCAGTGAGCTCCTCCCAAGAAGTGATCGAATCCCTTGGCAATTCAACAAACCATTTTGTTGCCTCCCCCATCACGAAAAAAGGAAACAAGTAAAGTCAGACCAACTCCTGAATGATGTTCTTGAAAGCAAACGGCCCATACATATCGATAAAGTTTAGGATGTGGTCATGAGGATCCTCAGTAGCTAGACCTCCAAATAGAACCTTCATTTGCAACAGTTGCCACATAGTTCCAGTCACATGATACATCGCATTACCCATAGCCGGAGGCAATTGAATAACACCCGTACTTCCCAGCTAATTTTCATTGACATCATTCAAATTACGTATGTCATCATTGTGCCCAATTTATCTAACATTGCTCCCGTTAACACTAATATCTTCACATGTTCAAGAGCAGCCAACAAAACACAAAAATAAGTTGTTTCAACTACAACACAATCAGTTCACAAAAACTTGATGAGTCCACAAATTGGACTCATTTAGGGTTATATTTTGATAGAATTAGTGTCCTCAAATGCATATTTTATCTCAATATGTGATGAAAACCATTAAGTTTCAGGTATTTGGAGTTTGTAGGAAAGCATGGACACTACTTAGCAAAAAAGGAACAAAGGCAACTGAAAGAACGAACAAATGAAGATCTGAGAATCACCAAACCCATTCGGCAAGTCACCAAAAGCTTTTATCCTCACCTTTCGTTCCTGTGTGCTGAGCCCTGAAAGAAAGGATCAAATCAGGGGAGAAAAGGAACAGTCGACGTATCACCGAGAAGTTCTGCAAAGCTGATTATGTCACCCAATGATCCAAATACAATGATTCTGATGGATAGAGCAAGACGGTGATGAAACCTACAAAAGGGCGGATCGCCGAGTTGATCGGCGATCTTGATTAACAACGCCGAATGATCCCCTACAGCACAGAGTTTTGAAAACTTTAAATACTCGTTGAGAGTTGTAGCTTAGTATCAGATTTTTAATATATAATTTTTAACATAAACTTTGGAGTTCTAAGCTTGGAGAGGGTTTTGAAGAACTTGAAGAGTTAAAGGGTTTCAACTCCAAGATTTTGGACTTGGGTCGTGAGTATTCTTCACTTTTGACTTGTTTTAAGACTTAAATCTTCATACCTATTTGAATGCAAACTCATTTTACATGTCTAGCTAAAACCCCAATTCTTGGGCTGTGATTTTGTGAATATGGGTTAGATTATCTGTTGGGTCTTGCTTGTTGATGATTTATTTGTTGTTCAGATGTGATTTCATTTAGTAGGTGTGGTGGAACTTGATGAAATTGTAGTTGTAAATATGATCTTACCTTTGTGTTTTTGGCTTACTCGGGAGAGAGGTCATAAAACAAAGACTACTAAATTGATGGTTGGTGGGAGTGGCTCGACATGAGGTTCAGCTCGAGAGAGTGAACCCTAGTCCTTCTCCCACACACTCATCTCGAGAGAGTGAGTGGGATAAGGTGGAGGTTGTTCTTCATGCGGAAAGTGGGTGTCCGAGAGGAACCCATTTGATTCGGGGTAAGTTGCTCGAGAGAGAATTTACCCCCATTATGGTCTAGCATAGTCACAAAGATTCAACAGATTTATTATCAAAAGCTTATACCCAATAGTTTAGTTTATACCGTATTCCTATCACATCCCAAGAACCCCATCTGCTTGATTAGTACTCTTTGCATTTTTGCTATTTTTGCTTACTTGTGACAAAAAAAAAACCATTGATAATTGACGCTTGCGTCACCCCTTAAATGTAGCGTGTTTGTATTCAAAAATGTCTTTAGCTATGACTAATTAGAACTTAATTTTATTTTCTACTAATTCTCAAAACCACTCCCTGCCGGAACAATCCCAACCCTCAGTTGGGTTATTATACTATTGTACGATCATAGACACTTGCATTGGAAGTTGTGTCTTGATTACGCAAACATCAAAATGGCGCCGCTGCCGGGGAGTGGTGTTATTTGAGAATTCTTAGATTAGTACAATTTTTGTTCTTCTTAATTATAGTTTACTTACTTAATTTTTATTTTTGTCTTGTTTGCTTGTGTGAATAATTCAGAGAGCATGAGTGTTAACGGTAGCAACAGTAGCCAGGTGGGCCACTAAGACGACATCAGAAATCTCAACGATGTCCAAGAGCACAACATTAATGACCCGTATCTTATGGGAGGTATTGGGGCCATATGTTTACCTCTAGCCAAGGGAAATGCAATATTCCACATAACGAGCACTATGTTGCAACTCTTGCAACTAAAGGGACTTTTCAGTGGATTGGCTCATGAGGATCCTCACGAACATCTTCGAAACTTCGTGGATGTGTACGAACCATTCTCTTTCAAAAACATCTCTCAGGAGTAAGTTTGATTAAGGTTATTCCCTCTCTTGTTGATGAGAGAGGTGTGCAAGTGGCTGGTACAGTTGCCTCGCAAATTCATCACTTCTTAGGAGGAATTGGTAACAGCATTTAATGTGCAATTTTTCCCTCCTTCTAAGATAATGACTTTTCGGGATAGTATCCAAAGCTTTAAGTGTTTGGAGGGTGAGCCAATCCATGAGACTTGGCTGCGATTTAAAAAGTTGGTGCTACAATGCCAAACTCATGGTCTGCCCGATAATGTCTTGCTACAGTACTTTTACTAAAGCCTGGATTCGGTAAACAAAGGTGTCGCTGATCAACTTTTGCCTGGAGGCCTGATGCAACAGCCGTATGCAGTAGCAACCCAACTCCTAGATGGCATGATGACCATCAATAGGGCATGGTATACCCGTGAAGACCAAGTCTCCCCTCTCACGTTCAAGCTATCCAAGGAGCATATGGAAAAAGATAATGAGAGAGACCAAAACATGGCCATGATCATGACAAAACTTGATATTTCATCTAAAAATGTCATGGGGGCTGGTGTCCGTGGTGTCAACGTTGTGGGGGTCGGGTGTCCAAATTCTGAAGAGGCGAAATTTGAAGCATTGTATAATGAGGAAGTAAACTTCCTAGCCGACCAAGGTGGTGGTTATTATTCAAACTACCCAAGGCAGGATGGTAACCAAGGTTAGGCTGGAGATGACGGATTGAAGGATCGTGAATGGAGAGACCAAAATCCTAATTGGAAGGATGAGGAGAAGGACATGTATGTGCCTCCCCACGAGCGCCAAAAGCCAAAGGATTCAAAGGGTGGTAGGTCTGAGGATATACTTTCTCGTATCCTAAATAAAGTTGAAGGGTCAGACAAGATCTTGTCTAGTGACACTATGGTCAACCCAAATGGGTCAGATGTTGTCTCACCTAAATCCGAGATAGAAAGGGGGTTTGCCTAGTGACAGGGTCAACCCCAAAAATGAGGTTTAAAGATGGATTTGCGTTGTGCCACGATGTTAACTAAGGAGTTGTTTGGGAGGCAACCCAAAACCATTTATTTCTTTATTTTATTTGATAAAATAATGGGATGGAAGTGTGGAGAGTAACCGAAAAGTGCCGATTGGCGAGCAACACGTTCAATCAGCGAATCACCGAATGGTTCAGCGCCCCCAAACTAGATCGTCATTAGACTCAAGACCAACTTGCATTGGAGTCTGTAAAACTGGGCGAGTACATGCAATTATTGGCAAACCACCGACCATGTCGGCAATACCGACAGAGACCGTTGTTTGGACTCCCAGAACAACTGGAAGTTCTGTAAAATTTGGCGAGGAAAGTGGCTACTGGGCGAAACGCCGGATGATTTGGCTATCCTAACTAATGTCGCCGAATGGGCGAGAACTGGACAGTTTTTCGGGCCACAAGTTTAAAAGTCTAAATCATTCACTTTCCCTCACTTTTTATTTGCCGAAACTCACACCCGCACTCTATTTTCAACATTCCAGCACTTTTAGAGTGTTTTGGTTGTTGATTTGTGCTCAGAACTTGGACTTCATTGCTTCCTAGCGATTCAATCCCATTTTAATCAGCGTAAAAAGTTGGTAATTCAAACCCCGCATTGATTTTGTTGAAAGTTTACTCATTTGCAATAGCTTGATCTTGTTGAAGTGTTCGAGTTCTTCCCGAGAAGTTGATTTAAAAATAGGCACGTTGGGCCATTTGGTGAGCTGGGTCGAGCTAGCCAAACTACTTGGCGGTTTGCCTAATATCCCCATCTCACCTTTGATTTCATGTTTTATTTGATGATTGACTCTGTAACTTTCGGCAAGATGCTTGATTTCGCCAAAAGCACTAAGCGACTCACCGAAAGGCTTCTCACTCGCCCTTTGGCTGCGCCCCTGAGCTTTTTGTGCGGTGGAACTTTCGCTGAGCCTTTCCTTATTCGTATAAAGCTATCGGCGTCACGCCGAGTGGTTCCCCCATAGCCTACATGCTACAGTGTTTAGAGATAATTCCTTCAGCGAGCTCAATCTAGCTCGCCCATGAAATTCGGTGATTCGCCCTTTGGTTTGACGAATCTCACTGTAATTGCTTTGCTGTGTGTTTGTTTAAATTTTTCTAACTTCTCTTCGAGATTTCGCAGATATGACTAAATCAAAAACTGCTGAAAGAATAACACCAGCCCAAGAGAAGGCCAAAGGGATTGATATTAATGAGGTTCAAGCTACTTAGAAAGGCAAAGCTACGAAGCCACCCACAACTACTGGGAAAGGCAAGGGCAAGAAGCCTACTTCTGTCAGGAAGACCATTACTCTAGATGCTAATATTCCTTCATGGGCCCAGGGATTCTGCAGGGAGGTGCATATCTTCCTGGCGGACTCACAATCAACAGAACTTGGTAAGTCTGGTACTACTGCTCCTCCTGAGATGACTCCAAGTACTGATGCCCAGGCTCAGGGTAAGGCACCAGGCACTGATGCCCCGACAGATGGAGCTACTGTGTAGACTCCCCCTTCTTTACCTCCATCTCTGTCTTACTTTATTTTACATTCAGGATATTTTGTTATTGGCATTTGAGAAAAAATGTTTTTATTTGTGGTGGGGTGAGACCCCCACCTTTGTGTGCTATTGATGTTTGTGTTTTGTTTGTATTTGCGTTGTTCTGTTTAAAAATTGTGTTTGATATATTGTTTCTGTGGATGTTTGAGCTTATGACTCATTTTATTTTAAATTGCAAAATTTTAATCCGTTCGAAAAATTTTGCCACTTCTCGTGTGTTGAATGTGGTTGTTCTTTGGCAAAATTTAAGTCTCTATTTCAATCAATACCGATGACTTGAATAGTGCTCTCAATCAAACGAACATGAATGCGTGGCTACGATGAGGCCAAATGAAGTTGCATAGACAATATGTAAACTCTTTGCATCTCGTTATGACTAGCCTAGTATCGAATTGAGTTTCTTGTGTCATCATTGCATACTAGCGAAAGTGTGGAGTCTTGTTTGACTATAGTGTCAATGCCTAGTGTGATGAGCTTACTTTGAACCATGCATGATAGATCCTAGAATTTTCCCCGTTAGTCTGATCAACTATGTGATGCTATCTCTTAATGTTATCTTAGGCAACTTCTAAGAGTGTGAGAAAATTTGACATATACCACTTTTGTGACCTACCTTGTGAGTGTGTGAACCACTTTTGAACACCCCTTGAGCCTTACCTTTCTTTGGAAGAAACTTGATGAAATCATAACCTTTCTTTAACCATTACCCATAATCCTCATGAAGTTGTGGTTAGTTGAATAGCCAACTTAGGCCAAAAGCCTAAGTTGGGGGTGTGGTGAAAAGAAAAGGCAAATCAAGAAGTGCAAGAAAGTCCCTCTTACCCATGGTTTTGAGAAAAATGGAACCCCTCCATATAAAAAAAAGAGAAAAGAAAAAGAAAAAGAATGAAAAAGAAAGTTGTGGAATAAAGTACAAAAGAAATGGGGTTCCCAAACAATCCATGGAAAGAGAATAATAGGAAGGCTTCTGAGCACTAAAGAGTTGTGAGCACCACATTTCATGAGGATGAAATTCACTGAGCCTAAATGACCATACCTTTGCACTCCGCCCCATTACAAGCCTTGAAAAGACCTTTTTTATCTTGAGTGAGCTGAAGCAAATGTTGATCGAAAAATACGGGCAAACCTATGGGTGAAAGCATGCATTGTGTTCTTCTTTGTGAGTGTGAGAATTGCATCTGATTCCGAAGCTTTAAATTGTGAACCATTGTGTGAATATGGAATCATTCCTTGTGTGAGGGCACTTGAACACTTTGGTTGAGCTTGAACTTGCACTTGAAGCAAGTATTTTGAGCATGAGATTCTCTGATATTGGTGAGTCACAACTTGAATCTTTGAGTGCACATTTGATCTTTGCATTAGTAAATTGATTTTTGTTGTGTGCATTCATGATTGGGTCTTCTGTAGCACTGTTCGAGACACCTTTTTTGAACAACTGAACTTGAGTTTGCTTAAGGATAAGCAAAAGTTTAAGTTGGGGGTGTTGATGAGTCCACAAATTGGACTCATTTAGGGATATATTTTGATAGAATTAGTGTCCTCAAATGCATATTTTATCTCAATATCTGATGAAAACCATTAATTTTTAGGTATTAGGAGTTTGAAGGAAAGCATGGACACCACTTAGCAAAAAAGGAACAAAGGCAGCTGAAAGAACGAAGAATTGAAGATCTGAGAATCGACGAACCTATTCGGCGAGTCGCCAAAAGGTCTTATCCTCGCCTTTTATTTCAGTGTGATGAGCCCAGAAGGAAAGGATCAAATCAGCGGATAAAAGGAGCAGTCGGCGTTTCGCCGAGAAGTTCTGCGAAGTTGTACTATGTCGCCCAATGATCCAAACACGACGACGTTGAAGGATAGAGAAAGACGGCGATGAAACCTACCAAAGGGCGGATCGCCTAGTTGATCGGCGATCTCGACTAACGAAGCCGAATGATCCGCTGCAGCACAAATTTTTGAAAACTATAAATACTCGTTGAGAGTTGTAGCTTAGTATCATATTTTTAATATAGAATTTTTAACATAAACTTTGGAGTTCTAAGCTTGGAGAGGGTTTTGAAGAACTTGAAGATTCAAAGGGTTTCAACTCCAAGATTTTGGACTTGGGTCTTGAGTATTCTTCACTTTTGACTTATTTTAAGACTTAAATCTTCATACCCATTTGAATGCAAACTCATTTTGGTATAAATTTCTATCTCTTTTACATGTCTAGTTAAACCCCCAATTCTTGGGTGTGATTTTGTAAATATTGGTTAGATTATCTGTTGGGTCTTGCTTGTTGATGATTTATATGTTGTTTAGATGTGATTTCGTTTAGTAGTTGTGGTGGAACTTAATGAAATTGTAGTTGTAAATACGATCTTACCTTTGTGTTTTTGGCTAACTCGGGAGAGGTCGTAAAACAAAGACTACTAAATTGATAGTTGGTGGGAGTGGCTCGACATGAGGTTCAGCTCGAGAGAGTGAACCCTAGTCCTTCTCCCACACACTCTGCTCGAGAGAGTGAGTGGGATAAGGCGGAGGTTGTTCTTCATGCGGAAAGTGGGTGTCCGAGAGGAAACCATTTGATTCGGGGTAAGTTGCTCGAGAGAGAATTTACCCCCACTATGGTCTAGCCTAGTCACAAATATTCAACAGATTTATTATCAAAAACATGTACCCAATAGTGTAGTTTATCCCGTATTCCTATCACATCCCAAGAACCCCATCTCCTTGATTAGTACTCTTTGCATTTTTGTTGTTTTTGTTTACTTGTGACAAAACAAACCCCATTGATAATTGACGCTTGTGTCACCCCTTCAATTTAGCATGTTTGTATTCGAAAATGTATTTAGCTATGACTAATTAGAACTTTATTTTATTTTTCTACTAATTCTCAAAACCACTCCCCGTGGAAACGATCCCAACCATTGGTTGGGTTATTATACTATTGTACGATCGTAGACACTTGCATTGGAAGTTGTGTCTTGATTACCCAAACATCACAACTCCCCGGCATCGGTGCCATTTTTTATAACGCTCAACTACGCTTCATCCGATTCTAAGTGTTGGCAGTCGCAATCAAGTATAAACCTAACTAAGAGTTGGGCTCGATCCCACAGGGTGTGATACAGTAAATAATTCAATTACAAAGTGAAAGGACTGTTCTAATCGATTGTAGAATTAGACATTTTCAAACAATTAGAGTAAATGACAGGGGTTTGACAATTAATGTCAATTTGGGGGGATTAGAGTGACAATTAAGAACTACTAAGTAACGGGAGTGATCAAGTAGAGAGGGATCGTTAGGGATGTCATCGATTGAACAACAATTTCGCTATATGGGTGATTATTATTTACTAAAAGTTATTGAATCTTAGTGGGTAGGCTAGGATTTATGTGCAATAGCCATTTCTCAATCAACTATCGCGAATCAAAGTGAGTTCTCTCGAACTTCGACAAGCATAACACATAAAAACAGCCCAATACCTCAATTAATCTATTATTTCAAGCTAGATTGGCAATATTGAATTTAGACCCACTTTCTCAAGCCAAGTTTACAATAACCCAATCACTAAAATCATCAATTGATAGTTTTAACTCTAAAACGTCTTTATCAAGCAAGCTTAGAATACTAGGCTAGAATTGAATTTGCAACTACAATTCATCAATTAAAACTCAACTTTCAACTTAACCCACTTTAAATCAACATTAAATTAAGTAAATAATAACACCAATAAGCTAATTGAATAATTCAATCACATAATCACACCCCTAAAAATGGGGGTTTTAGCCACACATAATAAAGAGCAAGAAATAGTTATCAACTATGTTTTCCCTTAGCTTGGGTAACAATCCACAAGTCTTCAAAATGCTTGAATTCAATTCAAAATCAAATAAACAATAGAAATCTATTCGAAAACTCAAAGAACAGTGTTAGGGATAAAAAACCCAAAACTAGACAATTTGGGAATTCTCCAAAACTTCAGAATTCCTTTTTCTTGTTTCTAAAATTCCATTTATACATTTCAAGATTTTCAGTTTTGGAGCCACTCGGCCGAGTAAGTCGAGCTTCGCCGACCAAGTCAGCGACTCGTCGAGTGCTCCTTTCCATAGCCTTCTTGGCTTGACTTTTTCATACTTTCCTTCTGTGACTTTAGGTGATCGAAACATCCTTCGCCGATCCAGTCGGCGCTTCGCCGAATCACCCCTTTGTATCATCGAGTTGGCTTTGTTCATGGGCTGGCCTGCTAGAACTTTTGGCGAGCTGAAGAGCCACATGGAGACTCGCCGAGTGTCTTTGGCGAGCATCAGACTTGCTTTTCTTTTCCTTTTTTTCATCTTTTTCGCTTCTTTTTGCCTGGTAATGTCCTTGACTTGCTCTTTTGCCTTCATTGCTGCAAATTAGCACTTAAACATCATTTTAGAGCATAGAAATTGCATTGAGGACACTAAAACTCTAGATATTAAGCCCTAAATGAGTCGGAATTCCTGACTCATCAGTAATCACCGAGAGAACATGAGAAACAAGTGCCTAGGTAGAAGAGGGTTACACTAATTGTCGAGGAGCCTCAGATGACTCGTTGATAGTTACTTCCCTATGCCTTTTCAATTGAGGAGGAGGAGGAGATCCCATATCGAATTGTGTATCCAAAGGAACAACCTACTTTCCCTTAGTTCTATTCATAAGCTATAAAGTACATTCATATAAGCATAGAATTGCTAAAGGTTCATTGAAATCAAAACCCAAAAGAAACATAATTCACAAATTTTTTAAGGCTCACTTACTGAGAAGGCCGCCGACTAATAGGTTGGGCGAGCATACGTCAGCTCACCGAAATTGACAGTAAATTATTTTTGAGTAATTAATGACACAACTTCCAATGCAAGTGTCTACGATCGTGCAATAGTATAATAACCCAACCAAGGGTTGGGGTCGAATCCCAAGGGAGTGTTTTTGAGAATTAATAGAAAAATAAAATTTAGTTCTAACTAGTCGTAGCTAAAGACATTAACGATTAAAAACATTGTAAATTAAAGGGGGACATAAAAGTGTCAAATATCAATTTGGGGTTTTTGTCACAAGTATAGCAAAAACAACAACAAGAAAATCAAGTATGGGGAAGAGTTCTTGGGGTGTGACCGCAATACAAGTTAAGATACATAGTTGGGTACATGCTTTCGATAGGAAATTTGCAAGATAATAGTGACTAGGTAAGCTTTAGATGGAAATAAGTTCCTTCTCGGGTAACTTACCCCGTTTCAAATGTGTTCCTCTCGGACACCCATTTGCCGCATGAAGACCAGCCTACGCCTTACCCCACTCACTCTCTTGAGCTGATGTCACGACCCAAGCCTAGGGCCTAGACGTGACCGGCGAATGGGGAACCCGAAGGAACCCCAAACAAGCCTCATAGCGTATCATTACACATCCTTGGTCGCGGAAGCAATTAAATGACCATAAGCAATAAGCATAATCA
>JAJOOS010028462.1:0-18809 GCA_029582725.1 Solanum chiquidenum | reverse complement strand
TAGTCCCTATTTTCCCGTTAATTAATGTTGATTGTACTTCCGCGACCGATGAAGTGAGATGACAAGTTTGAGAGGCTTGTTTGGGGTTCCTTCGGGTTCCTCATTCGCCATGTCACGTCTAGGCCCTAGGCTTGGGTCGTGACAGCTATGCGGCAAAGTAAATCCAAATTTTGTCCCCGAGCAATGATTCCAAA
The DNA here is from genome assembly GCA_029582725.1 of Solanum chiquidenum. Classification (NCBI taxonomy): domain Eukaryota; kingdom Viridiplantae; phylum Streptophyta; class Magnoliopsida; order Solanales; family Solanaceae; genus Solanum; species Solanum chiquidenum. The sequence continues at coordinate 18,615 of JAJOOS010028462.1, read as the reverse complement.
GAAATGAAAGTAAAAAAAATGTAAAAACATGACAATATAGTATCTGGGTGAGAGTACAGGAGTTGAAAATGACAGAACATGAAGGATTTTTAAATTTAATAGCGTTTGGCCTTTTAAAACCTTTTAGTTTGCACTCCATTCGGCGGAGTAAGTTGAGCCCACCGAACCACTCGCTGATGCGCCGAGTAATAGTTTGGCTCGCCGAGTTTTACAAAATTCACTGCAAAGTTGGGGTTTAAACTGCGACAAAGTCGGGCTCACCGACTAAGCTTTTTGTTTGCCGAGTTTTATTGATTTCCCTATTAGGCTGGGTGGTTCCAACGGAGGTCCAAGTCGGGGCTCGCTGACCTCTTCGACCAGTCGCAGACTATACTTTCGGCTTGCCAAATTGGTCGTTTTCCAACACTTTTAACCTTTACACTTGCACAATCAACACCCATTATTCAAAAAATATATTTAAAAACATCAAAGAGTTGGGTTGCCTCCTAAGAAGCGCCTTATTTAATGTCGTGGCACGAAGGAAATACAAATTGAAGGTTCATTTTTTTGTTTGGCCGTTGTGTCACTAGGCAACCCCCCTTTTTGGATTGGATTCAATTGAGTCGAGATTTGACCATTTTCTCTCTCCAGCTGTGTTTAAGAGACACTGAGTGAGAAGTCACCATCCAATTGAGAGTCGAGACATCCTCCTTCATATGTTTCAACACTTTGTCTGACCCTTCAACCTTATTGAGAATGCATGCAAGCATGTCTTTCGTACGGAAGTTCACCAGGTCAGTTCTTTGCTCTTTAGTGTTTTGGCATTTATGAGTTCGGACGTATGTTTCTGTTTCACCATCCCTTTCCTTCAAGGTAGCATTATGATCACGCCATTCCCTATCACGATCTCTCCATAAATTATCTTTATTCCATCCATCATCTCTATCCCAAGAAGCACCTTATATAATGTCATGGCACGACGAAAATACCAATTTAAGGTTCATTTTTTGGTTTACCCGTTGTGTCACTAGGCAACCCCCCTTTTTGGCTTGGATTCAATTGAGTCAAGATTTGACCATTTTCTGTATCCAGCTGTGTTTAAGAGAGACTGAGTGAGAAGTCACCATCCGATTGAGAGTTGAGACATCCTCCTTCATCTCTTTCAACACTTTGTCTGACCCTTCAACCTTATTGAGAATGTGTGCAAGCATGTCTCCCGTATGGAAGTTCACCGGGTCAACTCTTTGCTCTTTAGGCTTTTGGCGTTTATGAGGTGGGACGTATCTTTCTTTTTCACAATCCCTTTCCTTCCAAGTAGAATTACTATCACGCCATTCCCTCTCACGATCTCTCCATCCATCATCTCTATTCAAACCTGGATTTCCACCCGTCCTTGGATAGTTTGAACGAAAACTACCTCCATGATTTGCAAGAAAGTTCACTGCCTCATTATACAACGCCTCAAATTGTGCTTCATTGGGGTTCGCTCCACCAACACCTACAACATTTACTCTCTTCAAACCACTACCCATCACATTTTTTGCCAAGATATTTATTTGGGTCATAATTTTTGCCATGTTTTGGTTTCTCTCTTGATCCTTCTTGATCTACTCTTTTGTCATCCTAAAAGTGAGAGAAGACACTTGGTCCTCACGAGTGTGCCATGCTCTATTTATCTTGGTCATGCCAATAAGGAGTTGAGATGCTACTTCATAGGGTTGTGGCATTATACCTTTGGAAACAAGTTCATCAGCAACTCCTTTATTCACCGAGTCAAGACTCTTATAGAATTATTACTGCAATATATTATTTGACAGTTCATGATTCAAACATTGAAGTACCAACTTGTTAACTCTCAGTGATGTCTGATGAATTGGTTCACCTTCCAAGCGTTTGAAACCTTGGATGCTATATTTGAGCATCATCATCTTTGACGGGGGAAAGAATCTCACATTGAGCGTTGTGGTAAGTTCATCCCAAGAGGTGATGGAGTCCCTTGGCAACTCAGCTTACCATTTGGTAGCTTCACCCATCAAAGAAAATGGAAACAACCTGAGATAAACTCATTCTTGTGATATGATCTTGAATGAGAACGGACAACAAACATCCACAAGGTTCTGAATATGCTCATGGGGATCGTCGTGGTCCATCCCTCCATATAATCATTTCATTTGGAGGAGTTGTAGCATTGTGCTAATAACATGGAAGACATCATTCCCGCAATATGAGGTACACATATTGCACCTACACCACCCAATTGGATTGGGTCATTCACATCATTCATATTTCCGATATCTTCTTGGTGGCCCACATAGCTACCATGAATCCCGTTCACACTCATCTCTTCCTCTTTTCAACACAAACCAACAGAAACACAAACCAAAGTAAGTCAATTCAACTGTAACACAAAAAAGATCACGATTCAACTTCAATTATTGAATTCTAAACAACACCACTCCCCGGCAGCGACACCATTTTTTATAAACGCACAACCACAACTCATCAAATACTTGGTGTGGGCGATCGTAATATAGTATAAAACCCAACAAAAGGTTGGGGGTCGAACCCACAGAGAGCTAGTACATGTTCAAATTCCATTATAAAGTGCTAACGTTGCCTAATCAGTCATAGGGATAGAAATTATCAGAAACATGTAGTTAAATTTAAAGGGGTGACAACTAATGTTATATGAGGGATTGGTTTTTCAATTAATAACTAAAACAAATGCGAAAATAGGGGTGACAACAACATTATGAAGGATTCTCGGGAAGTGATTGATTATAAGCTAATAATTCTATATGAGTAATTGAGATTTAAAAATAACTTGCTAAAACATTTAGGCGATTTCTTTCAAACATCGACAACCTTGGCAAGATAAACAACCTACAACCATAAAATATCCACTCTCTCTCGCTAGATATGTAGAATTTAGTTTAGAATTCACTCTCTTGAGCTGAACCCATGCCAAACCAATACCTACAATCATTAATCAAAAGCTTTGGTTCTAAAACCTCTTTCTCAAGCAAGGCAAGAACTTTATCCTTGAATTGCATTTGCAACTACAACCCATAGATTAAAACACAAAAAATGATTAAACCCACATTAAAACAATAATTTCATCATTAACCAACAATACCCATAAGATAATTAGACAAATAAACAAATGATCACACCCAAAGAATAGGAGTTTACACCATAAAAATCGAGAAACAATTACCAAATATGTTAGCCATAATGTGGGTAAAGGTTTCCAACTCTTTACAATTGGCCAAATTGTTTAAATCCAAAGACCCACTTGCAAATGCTCAAGTTAAACCTCAAAACTCTAAAATAGAAGCTCAAAAACGGAGAGAAAAACTCAAAAGTTTGAATTCTGGAAATAAGAACACGAAAAAGCTCCTTACATTAAATTTTTTATTTCAATTTATAGTAGCCCAATTTTTGGCCCGAAAGGTCATTCAGGGTGATAAGTCGGGCCTCGTCGAATAGGTCAGCGGTCCACCGTTTGCTTCCTTCCATCGCCGGTCTACATTGGCCATTTGTCATCTGGGTTATGTGACTTTAGGCGATTAAGGTTGCCATCGTTGAGTCGGTCGGAGATCCGTCGACTACCTATTTCTGTTTGCAAGTTGGTTGTTTACCAGGGCTAGCATGTTGGAACTTTAGGCAAACTAAATAGCCACTCAACAGTTCGCATAGTGGTCCTGGCAATAACCAGGATCACCTTTCTCCACCTCTTCAGCTTGTTTGCTCCTTTTTGCCTGGGAGTGTCCTTGCCTTGTTCCTTAGCCTTAAATGCTTCAAATCAACACTTTAACATCAGCTTAGAGCATAAATTAGCCATTTGAGGACACTAAAACTATCAAAACAAAGCCCTAAATGAATCGAAATCTCGGACTCGTCAGCACTCAATTTAAACACAACACTCTTTCATTTATAGAATCATGTTCATGGCTTTGGTTGGTAGCAATAATTACCAAGTACATAAGTTATTTTTAATCCAAGGAGCTTCCTCAAGTTCAATCACAATTTCAAGAGTTTCAAAAATGATAAAATGATAATAAGGATTCTCAAGAACTTATTCACAATCACTAGTGCTCTAACAACTTCCCTTAAATCTATTTTAGAATATATCAACTTCACAAATCCATCCTAGTATTCATCTCCTCACAAGAAAAGAAGTGTCCCAAAAAAACATACAAGTATTCACAACACAAGGGACAGCATTACAAACACTAAAACTCAAAACAAATAATCTCATGAACTTAAATACCAAACCATAGGCTTGCCCATAGTCTCAATCAACATCAACTCAATTTCATTCGATTGGAGATGTCAAAGGAGTTTTTTATGTTTGTAATTTTGGCTTAGGGAAGGTTAGGATATCTTTTAGGTACAAGTATCTACACCCTCCTTGAACACTTTACAATAACTTTCCTTCACTTTTAAAGTCAATTCACAGTTCACATTATTTTTTTATTTGTGTTTTCAAGATGCCCCATAAGCAACAGTTTTCAACTATTTCGAGGATTCAAATCTCACATTTATTTACATTATTCTTTCTTTTTTTCACAACTTTTTTATCTTTGAGCTTTTCCTGCATTCTCTACTTTTTTTTATCAAACTCTTATGTGGTAAGGATCAATGAATGATTTTTTCATAACACCCTCAACGTTGGATTTTAGCCTCAACTTCCACGATTCTAAAGTTTAAGGAGGGAAAAGGTTTTAATAGAAGGTTACTTTTCAAAAAGGTTCCAGGCTTGTAATGTAGATGACAATAAAAGGATAAGCCTCAAAGGAGACAACGAAGGAAATATTTATTGCAAAGGTCAGAATTTTAGGCTAAGTCGACTTCATGGACGGTAAAAAATTCTAATATCATTTCTCAAATCAAACTCAATCAAGATCAGCATTTTAAGACCAATCGGGCAAGTTCTAGTTAACACAAGTGAACACAAGACATTATTGACAAATACTCACCCCACATGACATAAAGCTATTTAAGATAGCTTAAGTTGACATCATAAACAAGAACAAAGGAGTTATTTTACAATCACCATCTTGTAACTTGGAGTCACAAAAAGAGTCAACCCATTGTCACAAAATCAGTTACTTTTACAAGAATTTCGGAGGGGTGCTCATTTCATACTCACAAGGCATGACTAAATTTATTAGCACAAAACATTTCACAACCTTATATCAAAGCATAACCAAGCCAACAAAACTCAATAAAATTACAATTTTCCCTTCAGAATGATGTCACCCAATCTATCATTGGGAAAATTTAGGCCATCTCATTGAGACTTTACAATGGTTCCCAAAATCACAAGCTATGGGTACTCATGCTTCTTCTACTTGAAGGCATTAAGAGTGAAACATAATCAACAGACAATATTTCTAATAAATATAAGCTAATAAAATATACTAATATCGTCATGACCCAGGGGTAACCCCTAAATGTAACATGGCATATAGAACACCGAAGGACTCCATACAAGCCACTTAGCTCTCACAACATAATAAAAAGTACAATAAGAGTAAAATAATAGTCCAAGTCCAATAGTTTTTATAAAAGAAAAATGGAAATCGAAAACACTTGTCTTATCATAGCCATCTAATACAATAGATAGCCCATTTATCATGTACAAAAGAGAGATATATAAAAAGGAACTGAACGATATAAAATCCATCCTTGAAGCATGCGGAGTCACCAAGAAAATATCTCAAGTCAAACTCTAGCCACGAAACTCCGAACATTACTGTCGGACCCTACATTTCAGGAAATGTAGGCAAGAGTATACGTTTGTACAAAACAATGTACTAATTATGATAGCCATGCATAAAATATTTAAACCATGCTAAAAAGGATATTTCATTTCATGGCATGCAATTAACCAAGCTATATCATGATATAAGACAGTTAGAAAACATACTTCATAAAAACATGGTCAATGCAAGCTAACATCTTCAAAACCTTTGAACACATATGAGATACTCCTTCATTAACCTTAGTTCATTATTAATCTTAACCGGCATGGAGACTAAGTGAGCTGTAACATGATCCCCCATTGTTTACCACACCAAAAAGGGTTGTCCTACTTGCCAACGTAAGGACCATAAACTTTTAGCTCAAGTGTATCCACTAGCTAATCATCATATGGGGCCACATAGTTAAGGGATAAGGAGATTGCTATTAGAAATCCGGCCTCTACTAACGAGAGAGCTTCCATATCAAGTAAGTTTTTCTAGATTCCCGACTTCTATTAATGTGAGAGCTTCCATTTCAATTGAATATGCTCTCGGTGCCAAGCATAAATTCCACATAATAGTATTTTCTTACTTATTCTTATTAACCATGGAAACGTGTCCTAGGAAAACAAATCCAACCTAAATTCATTCAGATAACTCTTACTCTTTGAAATAATTGTGAGAAAGACTTTCAACCTAAGAATCCTTTAGATGTGAGAAAATCCTTCACATCTTAATCTTATGTGTACATGAGAAAATACTTTCAATAATAGATCATAATCATCATCATTGATACTTTACTGTCAAAGCATCCTTAAAATATTTGCATAGATTTCATAAGAAAGTGCATTATTCGATAATTTTCCTCTTGAAGTTCAAAACCCACTTTCAATCATCAATACTTGGAAAACATGGGTTAGATTAAACTAGTAATACATGCTTAATTTCATAGAACTCTTTCTTGAAGATCAAAATCCCACATCATATGATTAACACTTGAAAACATGGGGATTACATGGATTCATAGGGGAAACCATCATAAAACCATTGTATTTCATCAATTTTTGCATAGAAGATCATAATTTAATCATTCAAATCAATAATGAAGAGAACCCATGACAATTAAATAAAACCCTAACTCAATTGGGGAATTCTACCTTTTAAATAGAGGAATTTGGGAAATCCACGAATGGAACGAATCCATGGATGAAAACTATCATACCTTCAATCCAAATGCAAGCCTTCAATGGCGGAACTGAGACATTAGCTTGAAACCCTAGGTGAATCCATCTTCTTCTTTTTCTACTTCAAGTTCTACACAGAGAATTATTTGAGAGTTCTTCTTTTTAGGTGAGTTTAAAGAGAATAATTTCTATTCAGAAATTTGGGAGTAAAAGACTTATATAGGGGTCTTAAACATAGGAAAAATGACACAGTATAGAAACTAATTAATTAGGGAAAGATCCAACTGACCCTGAAAATAATTGCCAGCTGGCAACCGACCTTCCACCTACGGACCCAGTCGACGGACCGTGGTCTGACCCACGGCCCGTCTTGGTAGACTGTTGATGGTGGTTAGCAAACACGATTTTTGGGCTTCGAACCACGAACCGTGGTCAGACCAACTATTTTTTGGTCAGGCCGTGGTTCTTGGCCCTCAAACCACTTCTAGGAAGGCCAACCACAAACCATACCTACGGTCTGTGGTCCCTTCCACGGGCCGTGAGTGGCCGGCATAGTTTGGCTCCTGGAATGCTGAAATTGCCTTTGTTTTAATACGGGGTGTTACAACATCTCCCCCTTGGGATCATTAGTCCTCTAATGAGATTCAAACTTGTTCTAAAAGAGTACGAGAGGAACTAACAACCCAACCTAACATGCAACTTCATCTAAATGCATATAACCAAGAAGGAACTATCGACTGCAAGCTAGGACGTTCTCAAAATATCATAAAAGGGATGAAACTAAGTCTAACAGCCCATCATGCATGCAATGCACAAATCAAGGAGGAAACATATACTCAAAGCTAAACATACGTAATGCATCATAAAGAGGTAGGAACTACCTCTAGCAACCCAACAAGAAAGAATTTAAAAATCTCTCATATTCAAGGAGGAACTACCTTCACCAAGCTAAAAGCATGCTCAACACAATCTGATGGAGCCTTTATGCAATTCATTCTCAAAAAGCATAGATAAAGCATGTTCAATAAATCATCTCATGAAGTCTATAGGCAACTTATACTTAATGCACAACATCATGAGGAAAACAAATCATATAAGTCATTTCTTTCAAACCATAAGCTTTTTCATGAACATGCATTAATAAGGAAATCATGGAAACACATAAACACATGGCTACAAAACAAAAGTTAAATCAAGAGGAACTCGTTACCTCAATCTAGAGTAGGAGTCGAAGGAAAGAGATGAGGATATCGGGAAGTCATATCTGCCTCGGCTTCCCAAGTAGACCCTTAACTAAATTATTCCTCCATAACACTTTCTCAGAAGCAACTTGCTTGTTTCTCAACTGCTTCACTTGCCGGTCTAAAATCTCAATCAGAAATTCCTCATAAAAAAGATTTTCATCAATTCCCAACGCTTCTAAGGTAACTATGGATGTCGGATCTCCAACACACTTCTTAAACATAGAGACATGGAAAACTGAATGCACCATTGACAAATCATTTGGCATATTCAACTCATAAGCAACCTTACCAACACGTCTCAAAATCTTATATGGGCCTACAAAACGGGGACTAAGCTTCCCTTTCTTACCAAACCTCATTACACACTTCATGGGTGAGATTATCAACTAAACCCAATCATGAACATCAAACTCAAGATCTCTTCTTCTCACATCGGCATAAGACTTTTGCCGACTTTGAGCCAATTTCAACCTTTCTCTTATAAGTCAAACTTTCTCAATGTCCTTATGTTAAAACTTGAGATCTATCAAGGAAACTTCACCCACCTCAAGCAAACCTATAAGAGATCTACAACTTCTACCAAAGAGAGCCACAAATGGAACCATACCAATACTCGAGTGATAGCTATTATTATAGGAAAATTAAATCAATGGAAAATGCTCATCCTAATTACCCTTATCATCAATCACTAAAGCACTTAACATATCTTCCAAAGTTTGAATAGTACGCTTCACTTTCCCATATGTTTGGGGGTGAAAAGTCATACTAAGCTTAACCTTAGTGCCAAGACCCTTTTGGAAAGATTTCAAAAACTGAGAAGTGAATTGAGTACCATGATTGGATATAATCGACAAGGGCAATCCATACAACCTTACCATTTCCCTCAAATACAACTTGGTATAGTCCTCCGCCGAATAAGAAACCTAGACGAGAAGTAAATGATCTGATTTCGTCATTTGATCTACTGTAACCCGTATTGAATCATGTTGTCTCCTGGTGCGAGGCAAACCATCAATAAAGTCCATATTCAAATCTTCCCACTTCCAAGAAGAAATGCTAATATTTTTGGATAAACCTCCCGGTTTCTGATGCTCAACCTTTACTTGTTGGCAATTTGGGCACTTAGCCATAAATCGTGAAATATCCTTCTTCATCCCATTCAACCAATAGATCTCCCACAAATCATGGTACATCTTAGTGGCTCTCGGTTAAATGGAATACCGATAACTATGGAATTTTGTGAAGATATGTTCCCTAAATTCATCAACATTCAAAACACATAAACAACCTTGATATCTAACTGCATTATCTCCCGCTTGGGATGAAGCCTCAACGGATTTCTTAAGCAGCGCTTCTTTCAATTCAACAAAAATTGGAGGAAGACCTTGTTTGGCCTTCACATCCGCCACAAAAGATGATTCAGAACCATTGTGAAGGATAACACCACCCTTGGTGGAGTCCACTAATGGAACACCTAATCATGCCAATCTATGAACATCTCGAACCAACTCTTTCGTTTCTTATTCAAATGAGCAACAACTACCCATAAATAACCGACTAAGAGCATCCGCTACCACATTAGCTTTTCTGAGGTGATAAAAAGCATTCATGTTGTAATCCTTGATTAACTCAAGCCATCTTCTTTGGAGAAGATTCAAATCCTTTTGATTGAACACATATTGCAAACTCTTATGATCGGTGAAATCATCAACATGAACTCCATACAAATAATGCCTCAAAATCTTTAGGGAAAAAACAACTACCGCTAGTTCTAAGTCATAGGTAGGATAATTCTTCTCATGGATCTTAAGTTGCCTTGAACAATAGGTGATAACTTTACTATTCTGCATAAGAAGACATCCCAACCAGATTCTAGAGGCATCACAATACACCACAAAACCATATGTACGTTCTGGTAAGATCTACACTGGAGCGGAAGTTAGTCTATCTTTCAACTCTTGAAAACTCTTCTCACAAGCATCAGACAATATAAACATAGCCTTCTTTTGAGTCAATGCAGTCAAAGGAGAGGCAATCAAAGAAAATCGCTTAACAAAGTTTCTATAGTAGCCGGTTAAACCATAAAACTTCTTATATCCGAAGGGGTTAGAGGTCTAGGCAAACTTTAGACCGAATCCATCTTCTTTAGATCTACCTCAATACCCTTACTTGAAACAATATTACCAAGGAAAGTTACAAACCTTAACTAAAATTCCCATTTGCTAAACTTTGCATAGAGTTGTTGCTCCTTGAGAAGTTGCAACACAATCAAATAATGGTCAATATGCTTATTCTTACTTCTTAAATATATCAATATATCATCAATGAACACAATTACGAACATATCAAGATATTGTCTAAATACCCTATTAATAAAATCCATAAATGTGGCCGAAGAATTAGTCAACCAAAATGACATTACCAAAAAATCATAATAACAATAGCTAGTTTGAAATGTCGTCTTCAGAATTTCATCTTCCTTCACCCTCATTTAGTGATAACCCGATCAAAGATCAATCCTAGAAAAGTAATTTGGTCCTTGAAGTTGGTCAAACAAATTGATTTCATGTATCAGGACACTTCATCAAATACTAAGTGCCAACGATCGTTTGACAGTAATATAAACCTACTAAGTTAGTTGGGTCGAATCCCACAGGGAGTGGTACGTATTTGAGAATTAATAGAAAAAAATGAATATGTTCAAGTCAATCATAGGTAAAAACATTTACGAATAAAATCACGGTACAAGTTTGGGTGACACAAGTGTCAAATAACAGGGGATTTTGGTTTCAATTATCAACTACTACAACAAATAACACGAAAATAACAAGTAGAGAGACGGGTTCTTGTGATGTGATTGGATTATGGGCTAAGATAGACAATTGGGTGATTGCAATTAATAGTAAATAGATGTAAATCAGTGAATAAGCTATACTTTAGTGGGGATAGAGTTTCTCTAGAACAATTTACCCCGAATCAAATTGGTTTCTCTCGAACACCAATGTGCAGCAATTAAGAACAACTTTCGCTTTAGTCCATTCACTCTCTCGAGATGAATGCGTGGAAAAGGGTTTAGGATTCACTCACTCGAGCTGAACCCATGACAATCCAATTCCCAAAGACCATCAAATCAGTAATCCTGGTTTTAAAACCTCTCTCGAGAATTGAATGTGTGGAAAAGGGTTTAGGATTCACTCTCTCAAGCTGAACCCATGAAAATCCAATACCCACAGACTATCAAATCAATAATCCTGGTTTTAAAACGTCTCTCTCGAGCAAGCCAAAAATGCGAATGTAGAGTTACATTTGAAACTACAGATTAAGCCACAAATACTGAATGAAATCACTTTTCAACAGCATTTACACTATCAATTAACAATACCCAGCAGCTAAATTAACCCATAATCACACCCCAAGAATTGGGGTTTTAGCTAGACATCATAAAAAGATAAAAAGCATTAGCAAATTCTGTTTCAATCAACTAGGTACGATTAATTTCATCCCTACAAAGGTCTAAAATGATGAATCTTCAACACCCACTTCCAATTTCATAGAAATGGAAATCTTCAAAGCTAAGGAAATATTGTCTCCAAACTCAGTTCTAAGCTCTCCACTCAAAAACTGTTAATTATGATTCTATATTAAAAACTAGATTGATAACTAAGAATTTAAAAATGTATTTATAGTCACCAAAAATGTGCTGTGAACGTCCATTCAGCGCAATAAGTCGAGATCGCCGATCCACTCGATGATCTGCCCTTTGGTCATTTCCATCGCCTTTTTGCTTTGGCCTTCAGCATCTTCAAGTTTTGTATCTTTGGGCGATAAAGTATTCCATCGCAGAATCGTTCGGCGAATTGCCGAATACTCATTTCTATCACCGACTTAATTTTCTCCTTCAGGGCTTGGCACACTGGAACTTTAGGCCAGACCATGGCCTTTTAGCGACTCGCCCAATGGGTTAGGCGATCATCAGGCCTTCTTTTCTTCGTTCTTTCAGCTGCCTTGTTCCTTTTTGCTTATTCATGTCCATGCTTTGTTCCTCAATCCAAATACCTAAAAATCAAGGATTACATCAGTTATTGGCACAAAATATGCATTTGAGGACACTAAATCTATTAAAATAAAGCACAAAATGAGTCCAAATCGTGGACTCATCAACACCACCAACTTAAACATTTGCTTGTCCTCAAGTAAAACTCAAGTTCAGCAGTTCAAAAAGGATGTCTCAAATAGTGCTACACAAGACTCAATCATGAATGCACACAAAAGGACTCAACTTACTCATGCAAGGATCAATTGTGCACGATTCATGTTGTGACTCGCCATTATCAAAGACTCTCAAGTTCAAAATACTTGCCTCAAATGCAAGTTCAAGCTCAACAAAGGTACTCAAATGCGCTCAGAAAAAGAATGATTCCATATTCACACACCATGGTTCAACAATTTAAAACTCCAGAATCTAATGCAACACTCACACTCACAAAGATGAACACAATGCATGATTTCACCAATAGTTTTGCCCTTATTATCCAACCAACAATTGTTTCAGGTCACTCAAGTTCAAAAAGGTCTTTTCAAGGCTTGTCACGGGGCTGAGTGCAAGGCTATGGTCATTTAGGCTCAATGGTTGTAATCCTTATGAAATGTGGTGTGAACAACACTTTCTTTCCTTTTCTTCATCATTTGAATTTGTGCTCACAAGTCACCCCATTATTCATCTTCCATGGACTGTTGGATACCCCATTTTCTTTGCACTTTCACAACATTATTCTTTTTCTTTTTCATTCTTTATTCTTTTTCTCTTTTTTTTCTATGGAGGGGTTCCATATTTCTCAACACCATGGGTCAAAGGGGACTTCCTTGCACTTCTTGATTTACCTTCTCTTTTCACCACAACCCCAACTTAGGCTTTTGGACTACGTTGGCAATTCAGACAAACCACAAATCACGAGGATTAAGGATAATGAATCAATAAAGGTCACAATTTCATCTAGTTTCTTCCATGAACAGGGTTAAGGCTCAAAAAGTACTCAAGCTAGGTTCACACACTCACAAGGTAGGCCACAAAAAGAGGTATAATGTCAAATTGTTTCACACTCTTCAAAGTTTCCTAAGATCATATCAAGAGATTGCATCACTTAGTCAACCGGACCAACGGGGTAAATTTTAGGTGTCATCATACATGGTTCACGGTAATCTTATCACACTAGGAATTGACACCAATGTCAAACAAGACTCCACACTTTCGCTAGTGTGCAATGTTCATCACAAGAGACTCAATTCGAAATTTGGCTAGTCACAATGAGATGCAAAAATTTCACATATTATCTACGCAACTTTATTTGGCCTCCTCGTAGCCACACATTCATTTTTGTTCGATTGAGAGCACTATTCAAGTCATCAATATTGATCAAGACCGATACTCAAATTTGATAGAGAACAACCACATTCAAACACAAACAAGAGGTGGCATAAAAAATTTCGGAAGGGTCCAAAAATCATTTACAATTAAAAATAAGGAGCCACAAGCTCAATCATCCACAAAAATAGTGCAAAACACAGTTATAGCTCAAAAACCTAAATATATAAACACAACAATGGTCACTAATGATCACAAAAGGTTACCAAAGGTGGGCCTCACCCCACCACAAATAAAAATCATTTGTCCTCAAAATGCAATAAAAAAATGAAATAAAAGTAGGATAGAGAGGGAGGTAAAGAGGGGTCATGTCTACTTAGTCGCTCCATCTATCGGGGAATCAGTGCTCAGTGCATCAATCTGGACTTGGGCATCAGTAACCGGAGTCACCACAGAAGGAACAATAGTTTTACTAGTATCAGCCAAGGGTGCATCTGTCAAATTCTGCACAGCTGCATCGATCATGGCCTGTCAGGACCCAGGGGTACCCCCTAGATGTAACACGGCATACTCGACCCCGAAGGTGTCTAATACAAGCCCTTTGCATCATAACATAGGTAATAGAATTGAAAATATGAAACAATTTAAAACTTTTACAATCGAAGTCATATTTTATAAAAGCAACAAGCGGAAGTCTTTCTATACTCTTTTGTCTCAAACCATCTAATACAACTCCAGAATAAACTCTTGGGAGACAGCCCATAAAATAGTCTAAGAACATAAAAAAATGACATAGTGGTAAAGTGGATGTTGTCCTCGAAACTATGATGACTCAACAAGATCTTCAAGGCTTCTTGCACTTAGGAACCTAGCCTCCAAGCAACTCAATCTCCCAAAACCCTACATTTGATTAGAATGTAGGCAATATGCATTAGTACAAAACGAACTAAGTGTGAAAGCTAACACAACATCAAGAGCATCTTAAATGGTTAGCTAACATAAGACATAAGCATAGGAGGCAATAAGATAATCACAATATAATCATCATCGTCATAGCATGGTCTCCAATATAAGCATCATATAAATATAAGTCACATAAGATATATTTAATGATCATAGGAGATACATCATGTTCATGGCCTAGTCTTTACTTAGACTTCATGGTTACATACTTCAACCTTAAGTCCTTCATGTTACAAGAGAACTACTTCACAAGCCACCACCAAGTATACTTGTGCAATGCCCAGATAGCATCCCATACTACCATCCAAGCTAAGTACCTCTCTTTGATCATTCTTGGTCATAGTCCACCTTGACATTCAAGACTATGTCTAAAGACTCACAGGACCCCCCCCCCCCAAAAAAAACAAAATTGGTATCAGAGCTATGGAAAGAATAACGAACAACATAAACAAGAATTAATTAGATCAGTAATAAAATCCCGTCAAGAGTTCAAATATAGATAGGAAAGACGTGACTATAATATATACGCAGGAGTATGTAAGAAATCTATATTAGCACAGAGAAAAATAATATTTAAATTACAATTGGAAATATAGAAAATTGAATATAAATTAAAACACAATTTGAAATGAATAAAGAAGAATTCACCATAGACGAAAAAACATACGAAAATCAAGAAGGATTAAAAATAAAAATAATATTTTCAAATCTAGGAAGGAGATATAAGAAAATAGGAGATAATTTAAGCTTAATGCTAGAAAAGGAATCATTACGGTTAGAAGATAGTCTAACAGCCATGGTACATATAGCAAAAGAAAACGAAGAGATAGATCGGAACAATGAAATAAGAGTAATAAAACAACAAGCAAAACAAGAAATACAACAAATTGAAGAAATTAAAAACGAGAAGATAATTGCTTTGGAAAAAGAACTAGCCACACGAAAAGAATTATATACTATTAAACAAAAAGAGAAAGCACTTGAAACAAAGCTAAGAACTGAAATAGAAAAATTTAAGGAAAAGCTACAAATCGAGGAACCAATAGAAGAACCAGAAATAAGTATAGATGATATAAACGAATATCAAATAGAACAAAGCTCAGAAATAAGTGAAACATATACAGAAATGATAGCAAATATTGAAGCAAAAGACATTGAAATAAATGTGGGAGATGTTGAAGAAGATAACCAAAATAAAGAAAACGAAGCTAGTACATCAGGAGTTAAAAATCCAAAGATATTAAATCCAACATATTACACGATCAGTAATGAACAATCTGACAGAGATAATGCCATATGGAATAAAAGATTAAATAAAAAGCAGACACCAACTCCAACTACACAAAATAGTAACTTCTTAGACTTAGATTGTGTGACTGATATAAATAAAACAATTCAACTAAGGATAGGATATATCTCAAAACAATTAATAGATAATAAAATAACCATAACAGAAGTACCAGGATACATAGAAAGAACACTCATAGGAACCGTAAAACTATGGTTACAAAATCTACCAGAAGAAAGTATAAATACACTAAGAAGTAATAAAAGCATAGATGGTAAAATAGCAACAATAGTTATAAACATCTTAAATAAATATGAAATAGCCATACGAAATGAGTTTAGTAGTACAACTACAGAAACAGAAGAACAAAATAAAGAAAAACAATTAAACAGAAATTTAATGTTAAAATTAGCAATTTGTAATATGTGTTACATAGAAGAATATACATGTGTATTTAGGGAATATTATTATGAAGGAACATATACCCCAGCAGAAGGAAAAGAAATAAGAAGATTATATTTTACAAAATTACCAGAACCATTTAGCTCAAAAATAATAAAAGATTGGAATTAAGCCGATTTGCAAGATACTTTAGGAGTAAGGATAAGATTTTTACAAAAATGGTACTCAGACATATGTGAAAAATATAGAGAAGAAATAAAAATGGAAAAATCCATAATAAAATTTTTAGCATGTTGTAAAGACAAGATAGCACCCCAATTCGGATGTGCTGACAATTATAAAAAGAATAAGAAACAAGGTAAATACAAAAAATATAAATCCCAATATAAGTATAAAAGGCCTAGAAGACGATATTACGTAAAAAAAATCAATAATAAAAGACCTTATAAACAAAAGAAAAAGATAACTGAATGTACGTGGTACAACTGTGGAAAATTAGGACATATCGCTAAAGACTGTAAATTACCTAAAAATCCTAAGAAAAAACAAATAGCTGAAATAATAATAAATAATGACTAATATATGCAGTTAGAATATATAGATTATGAACTCGATAGTGATGATAATATATATGAATTATCTGAAAATGAATTAAGTGCAGAAATAGAAGAATTAAATATATCTGATAATGACTGAAAAAGAAGTAAAAATAATAGATAAGGAAGAACATATAAATGAAGAATCCTCAGAGCAAAAAATCATATTTGATACTAATATATTTGAACAAATAAAAGGAAAAGAATTAGATCTAAGTGTAGAAAAAATATTTAAGGTACCAGTAATAAAAAAATTCTTTAAAATACAAAAAGAAGAATACTATGTAGTAAGCCAAAAAGAACATATCATAGACTGCAAATATACTAAAGGAAAATAAAAAATACCAATAATCAAAAAAAGAATAATAAATAAGGAAATAAACCAATAAAATATGTACACCTAGGAGGAACAGAAATATTAATAAAGGCATGCTTTAGGGAAGGAATAGATACACCTATAGAAATATATTTAGCAGATGACAGAATAATAGAACCTATAGAGAAAAGCATAATAAGTGCAGTAAAAGGAAATCTAATATACCAAAAGTTTAAATTCATCATAAGTGCTAATTATTCAGTAGCAATAAATGACAGAAATATAGATAAATCACTAGTAGTATACTAGAAAATGTCAGGAATAGAACTAGCCCCAGGTTGTCACACCCCGAGACTACCCCCGAGACGCGGACACGGGACCTAGGACCACAAGTGATCCCAAGCTAACCCTGCTCGCATGATCATGAGCATACTAAAGAAAATAAACTGATGCGGAAGCTAAATCATAAATAAATGAAAGAGTGGGGAATACCCACATACTATAACTGAGATATATGAAAACTGATGAGTTTAATACAAAGAAGTTATTAACTAAAAACTAAGTTGAATCTAACTATGTCTGAAATAAGCCTCTAAACTGACTAGAAATGTTGGAACATGCCCCAACTAGATCTAACAAAAACTGAAAACTAGAAGACTGAAAGTGATAAAGTTAATTTGTCACTAGTCCTCGAAGAATGAGGACTCACCACTGATGCTGCTGAACTGAAGATCGGGAACCGATCTAAGCCTGATCTGGATGCTGAGAACCTGAACGTACATCACGAGAAGATGTAGCGCACGTATGCGTCAGTACTTGAAAGGTACTGAGCATGCAAGATAGAATAAAGCTGAAATAACATCATAATTGAACAAGCAATAAAGCAAGAGCATAATCTGAATATGATATAGATATTGAATACAAAGAACTAAGCTAATTGATGCAATGACCAAATTTATAACATGCTGAGACTGAATACTGACTGTATTGAAATACGGTCAATGCAATGGAGTCTGACTGAACTGTGGGAGCTATTAATAACCGACAATAAAACCACATGAGCTAAATGTGGAGTCCGATGTATACACCCCATCGAGAGGACCCAATATACCCTGCCAGAGGTATAGAGGCATGTTGGCGTGATCACTAAACTGATGTTGCCCACATAGGGGACTTACACCTACGTGGCTCGTAGTTCTGGGACAATATGGGTACGCTAAATCCTAGTCCAACTCGGTATTATGCTACTCCCAAAGAATTAAGTAGTTAACTGGTTATGATTGAATTTTTGTAAATACTGGATAGCTCGAACTAAACATGCAAACTGAGAATGCAACAATTAATCTAATAATGATGCATTCATAAACTGAGGCATGTATAACAGAATACTGAAATATCTGACCTAGCATGTGTAATTCAAGAACTAAAGAAATACATAGCTAGGGTTCTGAAATTCATGCAATAAACTGATTAATAACGTGATAATCTGATTTGGAACATGTTAATAACTAATTCATGATGATCTGTTGTA
>JAJOOS010028461.1:0-30169 GCA_029582725.1 Solanum chiquidenum | reverse complement strand
AAGAAACTAATGGTCATATGAGTTACCAAAACTAATGATCATGAGAGTTACAAGAACTAATGACCATATAGGTTACAAGAACTAATAGTCATCTTCTAAAGAAACACCACTATTTATAGGTGAAGAAGTCTTCCATATATTCAATAGGTAGAACGAAGGGTAGTAATGTGGGTGGATAAATGTGATAGATGTTACATTAGTTACAAGAAACTAATGGTCATATGAGTTACCAAAACTAATGATCATGAGAGTTACAAGAACTAATGACCATATAGGTTACAAGAACTAATAGTCATCTTCTAAAGAAACACCACTATTTATAGGTGAAGAAGTCTTCCATATATTCAATAGGTAGAACGAAGGGTAGTAATGTGGGTGGATAAATGTGATAGATGTTACATTAGTTACAAGAAACTAATGGTCATATGAGTTACCAAAACTAATGATCATGAGAGTTACAAGAACTAATGACCATATAGGTTACAAGAACTAATAGTCATCTTCTACCACTATTTATACCCACTAACTTATGCACTTAATATTTTATTTTTATAATAAAATGCATATACACCAACATTCCCCAACTCATGTTAATATTAATATAAGAGAGTTCACCAATTTAGTTGATGGGAGACATTAATAAAAATATATTATATGTCACTTTATATATCATGTTATGTCTATTGATGGACATTACATTTGTGCCTCTTTACTCTCATCAATTGTGGAAGAAAGTCGTCATTGTTTTTAGTAACTTATGTAACCACCAACTCTTCATTTCATCCATTATTCTATCTTTATGTCTTGTAACCTATATAAAATTTGAGCCATTCATTTGGCAAATTTACTACCCACTATCTTCCTATTCATTGCAAGGAAGAATTCATCACCTATAAATAGTGTGGTCTTCCTTTGTGTTGTGATATAAGAAAAAACAAGATAAGTACAAGAAAATATAGAGTGAAAAAATGAGTAGTATTTAATTGTGTTTATATTGAGATTAGTGTTGTAGTGAAAGAGGGAGTTGAGACAAAAAATAATATTCTAAGTCTTCAACTATATTCATTATATAAAAAAAGAGAATATTTATATATTGAAGGAAAGTGCTCTTTTTGTGGAGCTTTGGACTCTTCAACTAATCCGGAGTTGTTTGAGTTGTACACTGTTGTTGGGCTGTTGTATTCTTGAGGGGACAAGTCAAGAGTGATACTGCTGGATCGGTGTAGATTATGTCGCAGTGGGCTTGAATATCCTTAAAGAGAGCGAGATATCCGTGCCTCAGCCTAAAGATTGTTTTATTCATTTTTATCATTTTATTTTCAACTGTAATATTTTGTATTTGTGGTATAATACACCAACAATTTTAAGGAGATTCATGTTTTTGTTACAGTTTGAAAAAATGTGGATATCAAGATAGGGACCTCAACATGATTCTGCTCAACTTCGTTCTCTTCAGGAGATGGAAGAGAAGAGGTGTACGGTAAAGTGTTTTTCTAATTACTCAATTCAAGTGGGGAAAAGGTATAGAAAAAAACATTTTACCTAATATTTCATGAAAAATGTGATACTACTTTTCATGGAAAAAATGATATTTAAATTCTTAAAATAATGGGGGCTCATGATATGAGGAAAATTGTCATTGTGAAAAAAATGATTGTTGCATCTTTGAGAAAATCACATGTTGCTGTTTGGCAATAATGAGATGATTTTTGGCTCTAACATGAGAGTTATAAACAAGTTATGAAAAACATCTTGAGTAGCCATTTAACATAAAATATTTTGGGTGAGAAAAATTTCATTCTTGAAATGAAAATACCATAAAACATTTGATGGAATTTTCCTTGTCAAGTCACATAATATTGAAAAGTTTGTGAAATACAATTTTGTTGGTTGTGTGAGTTTTGCAACTCCTTTTGATTCAATTGTATGAGAAAGTGGTGAAAAAAAAGGGAGTTTGTTAGCCTAATAAAAATATGAGCAATGTGAATAAAAATATATTATATGTCACATTATATATCATGTTATATCTATTGATGGACATTACATTTGTGCCTCTTTACTCTCATCAATTGTGGAAGAAAGTGGTCATTAGTTTTTAGTAACTTATGTAACCACCAACTCTTCATTTCATCCATTATTCTATCTTTATGTCTTGTAACTTATGTAGCATTTGAGCCATTCATTTGAAAAATTTACTACCCACTATCTTCCTATTCATTGCAAGGAAGAATTCATCACCTATAAATAGTGGGGTCTTCCTTTGAGTTGTGATATAAGAAAAAACAAGATAAGTACAAGAAAATATATAGTAAAAAAGATAAGTAGTATTTTATTGTGTTTATATTGAGATTAGTGTTGTAGTGAAAGAGAGAGTTGAGACAAAGAATAATATTCTAAGTCTTCAATTATATTTACTATATAAAAAAAGAGAATATTTATATATTGAAGGAGTGTGTTCTTTTTGTGGAGCTTTGGACTCTTCAACTAATTCAGAGTTGTTTGAGTTGTACACTTTTGTTGGCCTGTTGTATCCTGGAAGGGACAAGTCAAGAGTGATACTGCTGGATCGGTGTAGATTATGCCGCAGTGGGCTTGAATCTCCTTAAAGAGAGCGAGATATCCGTGCCTCAGCCTAAAGATTTGTTTATTCATTTTGTCATTTTATTATTAACTGGAATATTTTGTATTTGTGGTATAATACACCAACAAAATACTAAAAAGACGCATGGATGAAATAGAGAATAAATATCAAGGCATGGATGAACTCGATAGCAAATATGAACAACTTGCAAGTGTGGTGTTTGGTCACCCTTCACCACATTCATCTGATCAGTAGATTTAACAAGTGAACAGGTTAGTAGATTGAACTTTTTTTTTTCTATGATGAAATTATTGCAATTCAATATGAAGTTCTTTTCATGAGTTTGAAAGTGTTTGGGAAATTTTGTTAGTTCTAAAAGGTAGCATGTTTCTTGCTCTCAGATCACCAAAAAACACCTGATCAATCTGTTATCTCTCCTAAATCATTACTCATTTGGGAATTGTCTTGAATCTGGTATTTGAAGGTGCTTTTGGGCAACATTAGTTTGATTTCAAAGGGGGTATAGAACCATTATGTGCATTATATTAATTTGAATATCCTCCCCTTGCCTTCATAAGTAATTGTGGAGGTGCAGAGAACCATTTTGTGCATTTGCATTCCACTTCATAGTTAGCTAATCTATCAGTAAATATGATTACCCTCTTATAAGTATTTTAGGTGTTAGGAACTTCAAAAAAATTTACTTCCCTTTTAGTAAGTTGGATATCACCTCAAATGCTCCTGGGAGGTTAAGGAACATCAGTAATCCATTAGACAAGTAGAAAAGAATCTGTCTCGACTTCAACCTTTCTGATGACATTAGAGAAACACCATACCACTCCCTTTAGCATAGCATTAGTTTCCGCATGGTAAATAGAAACTTAACCCCGATTGAAGTCATAGGCCTTAATCAGCAGTCAACTCTCTCATATTTAAGTTATTTGTGTCTATCAGATGTATCCAGAGTGTTTATATTCCTCAGGTGCCTTTAATTGACTTATTCATTAAAACTGGTCCTTCCAGTGTTATTAAAAGTGAGTGCTTCGTCACTTAAAGAGAGAAGCAAGGCAAAGCGAAGCTATATCGCTTTTTCTAGTGAAGCGAAGCTATGGTAAAAAAATGAGTGCTTCAGTCCCAGAAGCGAAAAGCGAGACTTCAGTAAAAGTGAGAAAAAACTCACTTTTCTCATTAAATGAGGTTGACTGTAACTACGTTTTTTTGGTTTCGTGAAAACATTTTGCTCCTTCTTTCCATACATTTCCCTCTATTTCACTCTTCTTGTTGTGAAACTCTTTCAAGCGACTGAAAGTTAAGTTTTTCATCTCTTTTTTTTCTGTTTCTCTGTCTACAGTTTTTCTTTTCAACTTGCAGTTTGCAATTTCCCCTGCTCTGTTTTTTTCTGTTTTGCAATATAATCTTCTCTATTTTTTTCTCTACTTTGTATTGCTTTCTCTGTTATACTCTTGTTTTGTTCCAAATTCTTCAATTTCCCCTTCCTATGTTTTCTCTTCTCCCTCTAGATGATTGCACTCCTTTTGGTGAGAGATTTATGTTGTCTGCATTTTCCCAATTTCTTGTTCAACTTCAGTGAAAATAGTATCTGGAGAATTTTTTTTTTGAATCATCAATGTTATTGATATAAAAAAAGTGCACTTTACAAAACTAAGTAAAAGCTGACCACTTCTCAAATTCTACTACAATCTCCTATTTGAAATTAGAAATTGGATACCAGTCATACTCTATCGCCTGCTGAAAAGTACCTTAAGGGGATACAATATAAACAAAGTATAATATGGGTTGTGATACATGCGTTTCCACTAGAATTCTAGTGTAGGATATTCTATCCATCGAAGCAGTAAAACTATCAGTGTATAAAGGTCGGGCAATGGCACTAGCAACCTTAATCAGCACTTCTCCTGACCAATATCCCACTGGCAGACCTGGGAAGGTAACCCACAGGGGTATAGTCGTGATACATTCAAGGTTAAATTCAAAATCTATAACCCAATTTCGAAGTATTAACGGTTTTTTAAAGAATGTGTATGGTCCTGATTGTATAACTGCATCCTTATCTTCAATAGATTCCAACCGAAAAGTACAGTAACCCTAATCGTGAATCAGAATTTTGGGCTTCTGTACAAATCTCCACTCATTCATAACAAAATGCTCTAATATTTTGGCATATGGACTGTCCTAAATTACATGGCCAATAAGTGCAGCCTCCCAATACTTCTCTTGCTCTAGGAGGTCCTCCTTCTCAATAATGACATAGATTCTACCATCTTTTGAACTTGGTGGAATATAGGCTAGTGTCTTACCTTTATTAGCATCTCTATTACCTTCATACTTAGCAGCTGATTTCACCGGTGTTGGATGTTTAGATGATTCTGCATCAGAGAACTGAAGTCGTTGAACAGCCATCTGAATACCATTTTCTTCACCCTCATTTGGTTTCAACTTAACAATTGATTTCACCCCTGAATCCATTTCCTCTCCTTCAGCAATTGGACGGATCTGAGCTGGGTCAAAACTTCAAAATTGTAGTGATTGTAAATAGTTCAGCTCGTCCTCCGGTGTTACCAATTTTTTCTTCTTATATCATAGTATTACCAGAACTTGTTCGTTGCCGCATAGTAGAATTGCAGTCAATGTATTTTAGCAACCCTTGCTAAACGTACGTCGAGAGCATCTTCCCTGATAGCTCAGATTTGGCAAATTTTGCACTTTGTTGTAGTGACTTTTCTATTATTGTTTCACTCTGCCTCTTGTAAATACACTAGTGAATACCAAAATGGATTGCCTGAACTTCAGCTTTATTGTTAGTGCTGAAATAAACTGATTTGAAAAGAAGCCATGATTATAACTACATTACTATCTCTAACAATCCCTCCTATACCAACCTAGTATTAATTGTTTTTATTTGGTACATAATGAAAATTTTACTTATCAAATTAGAATCTGCACTCAGACGGAGATTTGCTACTCTCTGTCATCACATGCATCAGACAGACGCCAGTGCCTTGTGCCTTAGAAAATCCCTCTACCAATCTTCCCGTTCTTCTACACTACTAGGAATTTTGGGCTGGGACACATTAATCTAGACAAGTATCCTAAGAGATTAGGGTCCGAAAATGCCCTGTAGTATATCTCCTGGATGATCACTCTCAAGATAGTTTCTTTAAATCTAATTTTCATCTCAAAGATCCTCTAGTTTCTTTTATGCCAGACGATACACAATGGCTCTAAGCGTTATTTTGAAGAATTTAGTGCCACTTTTCTTGCCACCACCAAACTTTATTGCCCAGTTTACCCAGCTTGCCAAACCATGTTAGCTATATTTATACCCTTTCATTTCAGTAATCTGAGCCATATGTTCCTTGTTATACCATTCTTAAAACACAAGTGTTGGAGAGCTTCATCCACATTATTATTTCATTACAAAAACAAATTTAATAGTAACATCCCATGTACTAAGCTTGTCTCTAGTAGATAACCTCCCATGGAGAGCCAACCTTAGTATAAAAAGAGCTAATCTGCACAAGATTCCTTTTCTCCCCTCTGTCAAAGTGCATGTGAAATCATATAACTCCTAAGCCTATATTATTCATAATGTTGTTGCTCTATCCTTTTAGTTTCATTTGTTGCAAGTTTTGTTATACTTTTGGTTGTTCCTGTTTCACTTTTATTATACCTAGTTAATCTGCACAATTGAGACAATATCTAAATGACGGTGAATACAAACTATGTAAGAAGATAGTTTCAATAACTTCTACCATTTCGTAAAATGAAATTTGTCATTTCTTCTCCCATTTTCGTCGTGCAAAGAACCTTTTTTCATTGTGTTATTATTCCAATCTTTTTACCACATTATTGAGGTACATGACAGAGAAGTGTAATGCATGGATATATTTCAGAGGGTGGAGATGTACATATTATCTCCAAATTTTAATTCAACAACAAAGATGCTAAGAGCTAAAGTACAAGGAAACATATGTATCAACAACAAAGATCTCGTCTGTGTTTACAGTAGTATAGACTTTTGCATTCACTGGATGCCAATAATGAAGCTTGCTATTACTTCATTAAAAAGAGTGAAAACAATGAAAAGAACCATATAGGCAATCCTTTCACGTTAACTTTGGGAAGTATATATATGAGTGTAAGATGTTTTGTAGAGCAACACATTCTCATTAGATCTTCTTTAAACTCTTTATTCTTTGTTATTAAACTGGTATACACTTCTTTTTTTCGCAGCTCGTAAATTTGAAAATGAAGAATTTATCGTTCAAGAAAGTAAAGAGAAGTTCATGAAGATTTTGTTGGGGGTGGTTTAAAGACTATATCTTATTTATATATGTTGAAAATTTCCTCTTTCTAATTAGGAGTAGATTAAACTTGATTCCATGCAACTTGGATATGGTATTAAATATCTTTCTTTAGGTCTTTTCATTAATGACAAAGATTTATATCAATTCAATTATTTAATATATGTATTTCAAATGTATGAAATTATTATTATGGGTTTAGTAGTATAATAATTATATAATAGATAATGGAAATGTGGTCTTTCAAACTCTTTTATGATTGGTATATCTGATATTCAAATGACAATTAGCGACGACAAATTTAGTCGCTTAAGTATTGGTGTCAAAATTAGCATATAATTAACAAAAGGAATTTCGGTCGTTAAAAATACTTATACTAGTTGGACGTTATTGTTGCTAATGATGTTTAACGACCGAATTAATTTAAAATACGGTCGCTATTAGATGAGATGTAACGAATGAATTTTATGTTGTCGTTAAAAGTTTGTTTAACGATCGGATAGAAATCTGTCGTTAAACTTTTAACGTCGGAGCTTTTAACGACTGGCAATGACCGGATCTATTCCCGTCGTCAATGAACTTAAGCGACCGAATTTAGACTCTTAACAACCAAATGTCCCCTCGCTAAAATTCATTTTTCTTGTAGTGAAGCCATTATTCTAAAAATCCCAAAAGAAGTCATCCTCTCCAAAAATTCTCTCTCTAGAACTTCAAGGAAGAAGAAAAAGGAAGTTGGAGCTAGGGTTTGAAGGAGCAAGATTTTCTAGTCAAATTCTTTGGAGACTCATTGCTAAGGTATGGTAACTCTTCATCCATGGATATATTTCATCCATGGAGTCCCTTCATAACTCAATTTCAAAGGTAGAATTTCCTCAAAAGCTAGGGTTTGACTCTAAGTCATGGATTCCTTTCAAAAATGATTCTAATGCTTTAATTACTTTGTATTATGATTGAATTGATGATTTACTATGGTTTTATATTGAAATCCCCCATGAATCCATGAAATTCCCATATTCCCATTTTATGAACTTATGATGTGGGTGAATAGATGAAAGATGTATATTATGAGATTATGCTTGTAGTAGTTGAGTTAATCGAATCATGTTATTATCCATGTCTAATGTAGTAATTCTGGATGTGTTGATTGAATATGATCTATGGTTCTTGAAGGGCAAAGTATGAGAATTATGCATGATTATGATGTTTATGCATATGCTTTAAGAACACTTTGAGAGTAAAGTGAATATGATTATGATCTTGTTGTTTTGTTGTTGGAGGTTATCCTCATGTACACACTTATGTAAGAATATGATATGAGGTGAAATGTTTTCTCACAATATGATGATTCTAGGGTTGAAATGATATTCTCACCTATTGAATCTATGAGCTATAGTATGAATTATGTTGGATAGAGTGTCAAGACATTCTTTCATGAATATGAACTTAAGTCAAGACTTAATACATGAGAATTAATGCTTAGCATCGAGTGGATATGAATATGAGATGGAAGTTTATACGCTAGTTGAGTCCGGCTTTCCAATGAAACCTTTTACATTAGTTGAGTCCGGCTTTCCAAATGGGTTCCTTCTACCTTAGTTGAGTCCAAGTTCGCAAAGTATGTATCTCATGAGATGGAAACCTTCTACCTTAGTTGAGTCCGGGTTTCTAGAAGTAATCTCTTTATCCCATAAACTATGTGCCCACATAGGTAGTTAGCTAGTGGATCCACCTAAGCTAAGAGTATGGTTCTACCTTAAGCAAGTAGGACAACCCCTTTTCGGTGTGGGGTAGACACCATATTCCATGGTAAGCTCACATGGTCTATGTCGGTTAAGGCTTATTCCCCATTATGATAGTATGAAAAGAAGTATGAATTATGAACTATGGTTAATCAAGAATCTTTACTTAGTATGGATGGGAATATGAGATCTTATTCATGCATTGCACAAGTGTGTTTTGAGGGTATTTATGATATGTTCCTCTTATGGTTTGATGATCTATGAGTTAAGTATGCTTATGACCTATGCTTTTCCATTATTTTAAAATGATGCTTTAACTTAGTAAATGACATGCATTCAACTAAAATGCCCCTTTTAGCATGTTTTCATGATTTTATGCATAGCTATCATACTTAATGCATTTTTATACTAACCCATATTTTCCTACATTTTCCCCAAGTTTAGGGTCCGGTTCTCAAGGTGGTCATCATTGTGGCTAGAGCTTGGATTTACTCATTTCTCCTTGCTTGTTGATGAGTCCTCATGATTCGAGGAAGGATGCTTCCATTTAGTAGTTTCATTCTTGTATTTGACTTTCGAATTATGTTGTATTGTCTATGACCCTATTTTATTCAAGTATTGTAATAGATGGCTAATTGCAAAAAGTATAGACTTCCTCTTTCTTTTATGACAATTTTGGACTTGAAATGCGTTTTTACTCTTTATTGTTCTATGCTTATGTTATGATATGCTAAGTGGCTTACATGGTGCCTTTCGGGGTTCTATGTGCCTTGTTACGTCTAGGGGGTACCCTTGGGTCGTGATAAACTTTGTAATCAGAGCACAAGGTTTAGAATGATTCTAGGATGATGTCTCATAAACCACATCTATTAGAGTCTTGTTCATGAGTGAGAAGCGTGCCACACTTATGAATGAGAGGCTATAAGATGATTAGGAAACCACACTTCTTTCATTACTCTTAAGTTGTGCCTTAGAGTTTAACTCTATAAAGTCCCTCTTCTAATCCTTCTGTTGTGTCTTCAAGACATGAATACAAGAAGGGATAACACTAGAAGAATGAAAGGTGACAATATGAATGAAGGAGCTCCTCCTCAAGCTAATCAAGCTTCGGCTTATCCCGTGGTTGAGAATGTGACCCATGCAGAGTTTAGGTCTACTATCCAAATGTTGGCTCAAGTCGTGACGGCTCAAGCCAATAGAGAAGTTGTAGTTTCGGTGAATCCTTATGTGAATTTGGCTGCTTCTAGGGTTAGGGATTTTGATAGAATGAACCCTCCCTAATTTCATGGCTCTAAAGTAGAAGAGGATCCCCAAAGGTTTATTGATGAGGTTTACAAAGCTCTTGCTATTATGGGGGTGTCTTCTGAAGAGAAGGCGGAGTTAGCCGCCTACCAATTAAATGATGTTGCTCAAGTATGGTATGATCAGTGGAAGAGTGGGAGATCCATAGGAGCGGGCCCGATAGGATGGGAATTGTTTAAATTGGCATTTCTTGATAGATTCTTTCCCCGAGAGTTGAGGGAAGCTAAGGTGGAATAATTCATTAGCCTTTATCAAGGAAGTATGAGCGTGAAAGATTATTCCCTAAAATTTACTTAATTGTCCAAGTATGCTCCAAATATGGTGGCGGATTCGAGGGATAAGATTAGTAGGTTTTTGAGGGTGTTTCCGACTTGGTTGAAGAAGAATTCCATATGGCAATTCTTCATCATGACATGGATATCTCAAGGCTTATGGTGTACGCTCAACAAATTGAGGAGTCAAAACTCAAGAAAAAGAATAGGGAGGTGAAAAGAGCTAGAACAGATGATGGGAACTTCTCCAATGCTAGGTCCGATGGACAAGGTCGACCAAGGTTCAAACAAAGGTTCTCCAACCAAGGCTCCTCTTGCTCCAATGGTTAACAAGGATAGGGTTTCCAACCCTAAACCTCAAGGAGGTAATAGTGGTGGTTCTTATGTGGCTAGGCCTAATTGTGCAAAATGTGGAAGAAAAACGATGGTAAGATCCTAGTTGGCTCAGATGGGTTCTACGGTTGTGGAAAGAGATGACACAAGATAAGATATTGCCCGATGCTCAAGGTTAAGGGAAGGGAAGATAAAAAATCTTCTCCAAGCGGTTCAAACTCCAATGCCCAAAAGCAAAACCGCTTTTATGCTCTTCAATCAAGAGGTGACCAAGAGAGCTCCCCGGATGTGGTGACAGGTATGTTAAAAGTCTTTTATATTAATGTATATGCCTTGTTAGATACCGGTGCTACTTTATCCTTTGTAACACCTTTTGTGGCCATGAGGTTTGAAATACTCCCCTAAGTGTTAGTAGAACCTTTTTAGGTCTCTACCCTGGTTGGTGACTCGGTGGTGGCTAAGAGGGTTTATAGAAGTTGTTCCATTTTCTTGTCTCATAGGGTTACTTTGGTAGATTTGGTAGAGTTAGACATGTTAGACTTTGATGTGATTTTGGGTATGGATTGGTTGCATGCATGTTTTGCCTCTATCGATTGTAGAACTCAGGTGGTTAGATTCCAATTTCAAAATAAGCCCATCTTAGAATGGAAGGGGGGGAATTCTACGCCTAGAGGTCAAGTTGTCTCTGGCCTTAAAGCTAGGAAGATGATCTCCAAAGGGTGTATTTACCATTTTGTTAGGGTGAGGGACGTTGAATCTGAAACCCCTTCTCTAGAGTCGGTTTCGGTAGTGTATGATATCCCAGAAGTTTTCCCCAATGATTTTCCCGGTATTCCTCCCAAGTGGGAAATAGATTTTGAGTATTGACCTTTTACCGGATACACAACCTATCTTCATTCCTCCTTATAGAATGACTCCGGCCGAGTTGAAATAGCAACTAAAAGATTTATTAGATAAGGTTTTATCCGACCAAGTATCTCTCCATGAGGTGCTCTGGTGTTGTTTATTTGAAAGAAGGATGGGTCCCTTAGAATGTGCATTGATTATCGTCAATTGAATATAGTGACCATCAAGAATAAATATCCTCTTCCGAGAATTGAAGATTTGTTTGACCAACTTCAAGGGGCTAGATATTTCTCTAAGATTGATCTTTGTTCGGGTTATCACCAATTAAGGGTGAGAGGGGTTGATATTCCAAAGACGACCTTTAGAACCCGATATGGTCACTATGAGTTTATGGTAATGTCGTTTGGGTTGACTAATGCTCCGGTGGCAATTTATGGACTTTATGAATAGAGTGTTCAGGCAATACCTACATATTTGTGATTGTGTTTATCGATGATATCTTGATCGATTCAAGGAGTGAGAATGAACATATGGATCATTTTAGAATTGTATTACGAGTTCTTAAGGACCAACAACTTTTGCAAACTTTAGCAAATGTGAATTTTAAGGTCCATAACTTTCCTTGGTCATATTGTGTCAAGCACGGGTATTGAGGTAGATCCTAAGAAGATGGATGCAGTCAAGAGTTGACCTATACCTCTAACTCCTTCCAACATTAGAAGTTTTTTGGGTTTGGCCGGTAACTATAGGAGGTTTGTTGAGGGGTTTTCCTCCATTGCTTCTCCTTTGACGACTTTGACTCAAAAGAAGGCTAAGTTTGAGTGGTCGGAAGCTTGTGAGAAAAGTTCCCAAGAATTGAAAGATATACTTACATCCGCTCCGGTGTTGACCTTACCGTAAGGTACGGAAGGTTTTGTGGTATATTGTGACTCCTCTAGAGTGGGGTTGGGATGTGTCCTTATGCAAAATGGTAAAGTAATTCCCTATGCTTCAAGGCAACTTAAAGTCCAAGAGAAGAATTATCCGACCCATGATCTTGAATTAGCGGCAGTGGTATTTTCCTTGAAAATATGGAGACATTACTTGTATGGGGTCCATGTGGATATTTTCACCGATCACAAGAGTTTTCAATATGTGTTTAGTCAAAAGGACTTGAATCTCCGACAAAGAAGGTGGTTAGAACTCTTAAAGGATTATGATATGAGTGTCCTTTACAACCTTGATAAAGCTGAAGTTGTAGCAGATGCACTTAGTAGATTGTCCATGGATAGTGTGGCTCATGTAGGGGATGAAAAGAAAGAATTGGTTGGTGAGGTGCATAGATTGGCCTGACTAGGTGTCCAACTAGTGGATTACACCAACGGTTGTGTCATGGTCCATAATGGTTCCGAATCATCCTTTGTGATGGATGTGAAGTCTAAACAAGGCCTTGATCTAATATTAGTTGAGTTGAAAAAGTCAGTACTTAAGAATTCCATTGAGGCTTTCTCCCAAAGGGGAGATAGGGGGCTTAGGTATCAAGGTCCGTTATGCGTTGCGGATGTTGATGGATTGAGGGAGAAAATTTTAGAGGAAGCTCATCGCTCTTAGTATCCTATTCATCCGGGAGCCACCAAGATGTACCATGATCTATGGGAAATGTATTGGTGGAATGGTATGAAGAAAGATATTAAGGGATTTGTAGCCAGATGTCCTAATTGTCAACAAGTTAAGGTTGAGCATCAAAGGCCGGGAGGCTTATCCAAAATATAAGTATCCCCACTTGGAAGTGGGAAGATGTAAATAAGGACTTTATTGTGCGTTTTCCTCGCACTTGAGGCAATATGATTCTATTTGAGTCATTATAGATTGGATGACAAAATGTGCCCACTTTATTCACGTCAGGGTTTCTCATTCGATGGAAGACTATGCCAAGTTGTATATAAGTGAGATAGTGAAGTTGCATGAGTCCCTTTATCTATTATTTTGGATCGGGGTACACAATTTACTTCCCACTTTTGGAAGTCATTTCAAAAAGGGCTTGGTACTAAGGTTAAGCTTAGCATGACTTTTCATCCCCAAACTGATGGGAAAGCGGAGCGTACCATCCAAACATTAGGAGATATGTTGAGGTCATGTGTTATAAACTTCAAGGGTAATTGGAATGACCACTTGCCATTAATAGAGTTTGCCTACAATAATAGTTATCATTCAAGTATAGATGTGGATCCCTTTGAAGCCTTGTATTGTAGGAGTTGTAGGTCTCAGGTTGGTTGGTTTGAGGTAGGTGAAATTGCTCTTATTGGTCCTGAATTGGTTTACGAAGCTATTGAGAAGGTTCAACTCATTATAAAGAGGTTGAGGACGGGTTAAAGTAGACAAAAGTCTTATGCCGATGTGAGAAGAAGGGATCTAGAATTTGAAGTTAATGATTGAGTCTATTTAAAAATCCCACCCATGAAGGGTGTGATGAGAGTTGGCAAGAAAGGGAAACTTAGTCCCCAATATGTAGGCCCATACCAAATTTTGAAACATATTGGGAAAGTTCCCTATGAGTTGGATTGGCCGAATGAGTTGGCCCCGGTTCATCCGGTATTTCATGTTTCCTTGCTTAAGAATTGTATTGGAGACTTGGCGTCCATTATTCCCTTAGAAAGGTTGGGAGTTGACAAAAGTCATTCATATGAAGAGGTTCCGGTAGATATCCTAGACCGGCAAGTCAAGAGATTGAGAAATAAGGAAATAGCTTTCGTGAAGGTTTTATGGAGAAATCATTTAGTTGAGGGTGCTACTTGGGAGGCCGAGGCCGATATGAAGTCCTGCTATCCTCATCTCTTTCCTTCTACTCCTATTCAAGCTTGAGGTAAGTAGTTCCTCTTGAGTTGGTGTTTTGGGAGTCATGTGTGTTATCGGTGTTTTTCCCATTATTTCCTTATGTTATGCATGTTCTTGATGAAATTCATGTTTACTAAGAAAATAAGTTTTATGTTCCTCATGTTGTTGTGCATTTAGTATGAGTTGCCTATTTGACTTCATGAGATGAGTTGATGAACATGATTTAGTATGCTTTTGAGAGTAATTGCATATTGGCTCCATGATATAGTGTTGAGCATGCTTTTAGTAGGGGAAGGTAGTTGTAACACCCCGAAAATCTAATGACCTAAGCTAGAGCCTAACATGTAGTCTAGTGTCCTAAAAAGGGTTAATATAAAGATAAGAGTCGTAAAATAACTTCCCTAACTTAGTACTAAGGTCCTAGTGCCTAAACTTCAAGGCATGACCACCCAAGGACCCCCCAAGGTCCCTTGAGAAGGGCCAAAGGACTGCCCCAAAATACTGTCAAAACAGCATGGTCCAGTAGAGGGGCACCCACGCCTCGTGGGTGGACTCACGGCCCGTGGATGGGGGTCGTGAGTCAAGGCAAGGTCTTCCCCAAACTCTCCCAAATATCTGTCCAAAACCATGACTTGCAATACGGTCCATGGACCCACTCACGCTCCGTGGGTGAGGTCTCGTGAGTGGGAGGCTTGAGGTGGTCAAGATGAGGGGCTGTAGACCCAAACCATGAAGGACCGGCATGGTCCGTGGTTCCATCCATGCCCCGTGGATGGGGGGTCGTGGATGGGTTCTACAATTCTGCCCCAAATTCAGCCAAGGGTCAATTAAATTAGGTAAGTTCTATTTTAATTATTAAAAGGTAGGGGCAGTTTAAATTAGTTATTTAGACATATATAAGCATATATTAACTATTAACAAACTCTTTTATCTCTCATAACTCACAAGACTTAAACCTAACCAACTCCTATCTCAAATATTCTCTCTCTAAGACTCCGTTGAAGAACAAGAAGAAGGTCAAGATTAGGGTTCAAGCTCCAACCTTTTCACTCCAATTTCATGAGGAAGACATCAATTAAGGTATGGGAGTCTTGATTCATGGAACACTTTTCTTCATGAAGCCCTTCAACTCTTAATTTCGAAGTGGTAAATTGTTCAAAAACTAGGGTTTTCATTCTAGCCATGGGTTCTTCCTAAAAATGATTTCATTATGTTAATTGTCCTATATTATGGATGATTTGATGGTTAATGGTTTTTTTATTGTAATGTTCTCCATGAATCCATGAACTCCCCCATGACCCTAATTTCATGAATTGTGATGGGTGTATTGATGCAAGATGAATACTATTAATTGTATCTATGTAAATCTAGTTATTGAATCTTGTTTTATTCATTCCTAATGTAGTATCTCTAGGTGTAATTGTGAGACATGATTCATGACCCTTGAAGGGGTAAATTGCTAAGGTTTGTACATGTTGATGAAAGTTGTGTATGAGCTTATGATTCACTTGGAAAGTGAAGATCCTATGGCTATTGTGTAAATTGAGGTATTGTTGAAAGGCCATTCTTCCCTTAACCTTACACTTGATTATATATGAATTGTCTAGGATGATGATAATGTTGTTGTATTGATTGAAAGGCTATTCTCATGAAACACTATGAACAATAATGTGAAAGGCTTACTCACATGTTAATGATGATTCTAAGGTTGAAAGTTAGTTCTCACTTTAGTGAATCTATGTGCTATTTTATGAGTTGTATTGAATGAAGGTCAAGGTGTTTCTTCACACATGTAAATGCAATTAAAGACTAATTATGTATAATTGGGAAGAAATGCGTAGCATCGAGTGGATATGGTCAATGAGGTAGATGCCCTCCCATCAATACAATAGGCCGGGTAATCTAGATTATTCTCATGAGATGGAAGATCCTCCGCCAATACAATAGGTCGAGTTTCTAGAAGCAATCTCCCTATCCCATAACTATGTGCCCACATAGGACTTTAGCTAGTGAATCCACCTAAAATGCTAATACATGTAGTTTTACCTTAGGCAAGTAGGACACCTTATTTCAGTGTGGGGTTACATGACACCGGATTCCATGTCGCTCACATGGTCTATGTCAGTTATGGCTACTTTCCCTATATGATAAGATAATGAATGATACATGAACTATACTATGACTTCTTGATGAGTTTACTTAGTAGGAGTGGGGTTATGGGACTTCACTTTTACATTGCACAAGTAGACTTAGTACGATGTTATGGGATGGTTTCTTTATGTTATGATGAGACATGAATGTATGCATGTATGTTGACTGGATAGTTGCTATGAAGGAGTTTCCCTATGTTCAAGTAATGTACATGACTATTTCCTTATTTATGACTATTGATTATGATGAGGTCTAAGGATGATATGTATGACTAAGGTAGCTTCAAAGGAGTACTTAGTAGGGTTGATATTAGGGGATGCCAACCATACATTGCACAAGTGTTCTTTAGGGGTTGCTAAGGTAATGGCTTTACTATGTTATGAGCATAAAATGTGATTATGGCTTGTGTTGTACATTGAAAGTGCATGTTGATTTCCAAACTTGACAAATGCATACTTTTCAACTAAAATGTCCTTTTATCATATTTCAAGGATTTTGTGCATGCTTCCATACTTAGTACTTTATGTGCTAACCCATTTCATCTACATTTACTATGAGTGTAGTTTCTGATAGTTGAGATGTATTCATTCCTTCAAGTGAAGCTTGGGTTGACTATTCCCTAGGATTGGTGAGTCCTCAAGTTTGAGGACAAGATGCTATTGTTTGTAGTTTCTATTGTACTTTCTATATTCAAGACTATTGATGTAAAGGGCTATGTCCCTAAGATTATATTCCTATGTTTTAGATGGTGAATGAGACAAGGTCTAGACTCTCATGATTTTATTTTATGAAAAAGAATTTTGACTTCGATTGTAAAAGTTTTATATTTTCTACATCATTCTTATGGCTTTATGTGTATGATTATGCTAAGGGCTTGTATGTGACCCCTTCAAGGGTCAAGTACATCGTGTTACGTCTAGAAGGTATCCCTGGGTCGTGACAAACTTGGTATTAGAGCATAAGGTTTTGGGAATGGTAATTAGGTTGATGTCTCATGAACCACGTCTAGTAGAGTCTTGTTCATGAGTGTGAAACACGCTACACTTATGAATGAGAGGCTATAAGATGATTAGGAACTTTCACTTCTTTTATCACTCTTTAGTCGTGCTTTAGAGTTCTAACTCTATGAAGTCCCCTTTCCTAACCCTTCTCTTGTGATTATAGGCAATGAATACAAGAAGGGCTAATGCAAGGAGGGCGGAAGAGGAGAATGTGAATGAGGGAGTTCCTCCCCAAGCTTTTCAAGATCCTCAAGTTCCTAATTATGAAGGGGCTATGACTAATGTGGAGATAAGGGTGGCTCTCCAAACATTGACTCAACTCATGACGGTTCAAACTTAAGTTGTCACCACTCAAGCCCAAGCTATAACGGCCCAACCCAACTAAGATGTGGGGCCCCGGGAAAACCCTAATGTGAGCACCATGGCCTCAAGGTTTAGAAACTTCACTAGAATGAAACCTCCTATGTTCTTTGGTTCCAAGGTGAATGAAGATCCTTAAGAGTTTATGGAAGAGGTCTACAAGATAGTGGATGATATAGGGGCGACTTCTATTGAGAAAGTTGAACTAGCCGAGTATCTATTGAAGGATGTTGCCCAAGTATGGTACACTTAATTTAAGGAGAATAGGGCTACAAGAGTGGGTCCCGTATGTTGGGAAGGATTCAAAAAAGCCTTCCTTGATAGGTTATTTCCCGTGAGAAGAGGGAAGCCAAATTTGAGGAGTTCATCAACCTTCGCCAAGGAGGTATGAGTGTCCAAGAATATTCCTTGAAATTCACTAAGCTGTCCAAATATGCCCCATCTTTGGTTTCTAATCGAAGGGATGAGATGAGTCGATTTGTGATGGGTGTGTCCGATTCCATGGAAAAAGAATGCCATGCGGCAATGCTCCATGACAACATGTATATCTCATGACTAATGGTATATGCTAAACAAGATGAGGAGTCAAAACTTTGGAAGAAAAATAGAGAGGTAAAGAGGGCAAGGACAGATGATGGAAATTCGTCTAAGGGTAAGTTTGAGGGTCAAAGTGGACCAAGGTTCAAGAAGAGGTTTTCCTACCAAAGCTCCTTTAGTGCTCTAAAGACAAACAAAGATAGGGTGTCTAACCCTAAGCCTCAAGGAGGAAATAGGGGTGGATCTTCCATGGAGAGGCCTACATGTGCCAAGTGTGTAAGAAGCATGATGGCAAATGTCTTGCCGGCATGGGTGTGTACTATGGATGTTGAAAGAGTGGGCATCAATTAAAAGATTGCCCAATCCGTACGGCCAAGGGAAAAGAGGGTAATCAAGCCCCTCCAAGTGGTTCAAATTCCGATGCTCCTAAGAAGAACTGCTTTTATGCTCTTCAATCCCGAGTGATCAATAGAGTTCCCCAAACGTGGTAAAGGGTATGTTGCAAGTCTTTTCCATTGATGTTTGTGCATTATTAGACCCCAGTGTCACTTTGTGTTTTGTTACTCCTTTTGTGGCTATGAAATTTGGAATACTCCCCGATGTCTTAGAAGAACCCTTTTCGGTTTCTACCCCGGTGGGTGACTCTGTTGTAGCTAAAAGAGTTTATAGGAGTTGTCCCATTTCATTGTCTCATAAAGTCATATTGGTTGACTAAGTAGAATTATATATGTTGGACTTTGATGCCATCTTGGGGATGGATTGGTTGCATGCTTGTTTTGCGTCCATTGATTGTAGAACCCGGGTGGTAATGTTTCAATTTCCTAATGAGCCTACTTTAGAATGGAAAGGGGGAAATTCTACCCCTAGAGGTCATTTCATTTCATGTGTAAAAGCTATAAAAATGATCTCAAAGGGGTGCATGTATCACATTGTTAGGGTTATGGATATTGAGTCCGAGACTCCTCCTTTGGAGTCGGTCCCTGTAGTGAGAGAGTATCCGAAAGTCTTCCCCGATGACTTGCCCGATATTCCTCCCAAACGAGAAATAGAATTCGGCATTGATCTTTTGTCGGATACACAACCCATATCCATTCCTCCTTACCGGATGGCTCCGGCCGAATTGAAGGAATTGAAGGTACAACTCAAGGATTTGCTCGGCAAGGGTTTTATTTAACCAAGCATATCTCCATAGGGTGCCCCGGTATTGTTTGTGAAAAAGAAGGATGGGTCCCTTAGGATGTGTATTGATTACCGCCAATTGAACAAGGTCACTATAATGAATAAGTATCCACTTCCTAGGATTGGCGATTTGTTTGATCAACTTCTAGGGGCTAACTTTTTCTCCAAAATAGATCTTCGTTCAGGTTACCATCAACTAAGGGTAAGAGGATGCGACATTCCCAAGACGGCCTTTAGGACTCGGTACGGTCACTACAAATTTATGGTTATGTCTTTTGGGTTAACAAATACCCCGGCAGCATTTATGGACCCAATGAATAGGGTATTTAGGCAATATCTTGATTCGTTTGTGATTGTATTTATTGATGATATTTTTATCTATTCAAGGAGTTAGGGAGAACATAAGGATCATTTGAGGATAGTATTGCAAGTCCTTAAAGACCACCGATTATATGCTAAGTTTAGTAAGTGTGAGTTTTGGCTAAGGTCTGTTGCTTTCCTTGGTCATATTGTGTCAGGCATGGGTATTGAGGTTTATCCTAAGAAGGCAGAGGCGGTCAAGAGTTGGCC
The DNA here is from genome assembly GCA_029582725.1 of Solanum chiquidenum. NCBI lineage: Eukaryota > Viridiplantae > Streptophyta > Magnoliopsida > Solanales > Solanaceae > Solanum > Solanum chiquidenum. Next base: position 10,159 of record JAJOOS010028461.1, on the reverse strand, counting down.
TAGACCTCTATCTCCTACCGATATTAGAAGCTTTATGGGTTTAGCTGGTTATTATAGGAGATTTGTTGAGGGTTTGTCCTCCATTGCTTCTCCATTGACCACCTTAACTCAAAAGAAAGCTAAATTTGTGTGGTCGGAGGCTTGTGAGAAGAGCTTCAAAGTGTTGAAAGATAGATTGACTTCCACTCTGGTGTTGACCCTATCGGAGGGTACCGATGGGTTTGTGGTATATTGTGACGCTTCTCGAGTGGGTTTGGGGTGTGTCTTTATGCAACGTGGTTTATGTATATGCTTTAAGAACACTTTGAGAGTAAAGTGAATATGATTATGATCTAGTTGTTGTGTTGTTGGAGGTTATCCTCATGTACACACTTGTGTATGAATATGATATGATGTGAAAGGTTTTCTCACAATATGATGATTCTAGGGTTGAAAGGCTATTCTCACCTATTGAATCTATGAGCTATAGTATAAATTATTATTGATTGAGTGTCAATGCATTCTTCCATGTATATGAACTTAAGTCAATACTTAATATGTAATCCATGAGAATTAATGCTTAGCACCGAGTGGATATGAATATGAGATGGAAGCTTATACACTAGTTGAGTCTGGCTTCCCAATGAAAGCGTTTACATTAGTTGAGTCCGACTTTTCAAATGGGTTCCTTTGTCCTTAGTTGATTCCGGGTTCCCAAAGTATGTATCTCATGATATGGAAACCTTCGACCTTAGTTGAGTCCAGGTTTCTAGAAGTAATCTCCTTATCCCATAAACTTTGTGCCCACATAGGTAGTTAGCTAGTGGATCCACCTAAGCTAAGAGTATGGTTCTACCTTGGGAAAGCAGGACAACCCCTTTTCAGTATGGGGTAGACACCAGATTCCATGGTAAGCTCACATGGTCTATGTCGGTTAAGGCTTATTCTCCATTATGATAGTATGAACAAAATTATAAATTATGATTATGGTTACTCAAGAAGCTTTACTTAGTATGGGTAGGATTATGGGATCTTATTCTTACATTGCACAAGTATGCTTTGAGGGTATTTATGATAAGTTCCTCTTATGGTATGATGATCTATGAGTTAAGTATGCTTATAACCTATGCTTTTCCATTATCTTCAAATGATTCTTTAACTTAGTAATTGGAATGCATTCAACAAAAATGTCCCTTTTAGCATGTTTTCATGATTTTATGCATGGCTATCATACTTAGTGCATTTTTGTACTAACCCATATTTTCCTACATTATCCCCAAGTGTAGGGTACGGTTCTCAAGGTTGTCATCTTTGTGGCTAGATCTTGGATTTACTCATTTCTCCTTGCTTGTTGGTGAGTCCTCATGATTCAAGGACGAATGTTTCCATTTAATAGTTTCATTCTTGTATTTGACTTTCAGATTATGTTGTCTGGGCTCTGACCCTATTTGATTCAAGTATTGTAATAGATGGCTAATTGAGTCAAGTCTCGACTTCCACTTTCCTTTATGAATATTTTTGACTTGAAATGCATTTTTACTCTTTATTGTTGTATGTCTATGTTATGATATACTAAGTGGCTTACATGGTACATTTCAGGGTTCTATGTGCCTTGTTACGTCTAGGGGGTACCCTTGGGTCGTGAAACCGACCTATTCAGTGAGTCACCGATATGTACCTGGGCTCGCCTAATTGCTCTTCTTCTAAAAATTTTGAATTTTCAACCTGCACATCTAACACCCATTATGTAAACAACAATAATAAAATCTAAAAACTTGGGTTGCCTCCCAAGAAGCGTCTATATACATCGTGGCACGATGAATATACACTTTCACGATTCATTCTTTGAGTTGACTATGGTATCACTCAGTAATCCTCCTTTAGGCCTTGGGTTCAAATGAGTCAAGATTTGACCCATTTGTGTCTCCAGCTGTTTAATGGAAACCGAGTGAGAGCTAACCGTTTTGTTAAGAGACGTCTTCTTTCATTTCTTTTAGCACTTTGTCCGACCATTCCACTTTGTTAAGAATGCGTGCAAGCATATCTTCGGTGCGGAAATTTTTAGGGCTCACCCTTTGCTCTTTTCTCTTTTGACACTCATGGGAAGGTACATATCTCTCTTTGTCCCTATCACTTTCTCTGTAATTTGTACCATGGTCATGCCATTCCCTCTCACGGTCTCTCCAACCATCATCACTCTCTCTATTCCAACCTTTGTTTCCACCCGGCCTTGGATAATTCGGGCAGAAACATCCTCCTTGATTTTCTAGGAAGTGTTCCTCCTCATTGTACACAGCTTTAAAGTGTGCATCATCGAGATTCACTCCACTAACTCCAACTGCATTCACAGCCGTAGAACCACTACCTATAAAATGTTTTGATAACAAATCCATTTGGGTCATCATTTAAGCCATATTTTCATCCCGCTCTTGGTCCTTCTCAATTTGCTCCTTTGTCATCCTAAAGGTCAATGCGACACTTGATATTCTCTAATGTACCAAACACAGTTAATATTTGTCATCCGATTAAGAAGAGTAGATGCAAATTCAAATTGCTTTTGCATAATTCCTCCTAGGACAAGCTGATCAGCAACACCCTTGTTGACTAAATATAATCTCCGATAGATATGTTATAACAACACGTTGTTCGGGAGTCGGTGAGTTGGACAATGAAGCACGAACATCTGAAACCTCAATCATGTCTCATGAATTGGTTCACCATCCAACAGTTTGAAGCCCTGAATATTATCTCTCAATGACATCATCTTTGAAGAAGGGAAAAACCTTACATACAATGCATCAATGAACTTGTCCCAAAAAGTGATTGAGTCCCTTGGTAAGTGAGCTAACCACTTTGTAGCCTCATCCATGAGAGAAAAAGTGAACAACCAAAGTTGAACTGACTCTTGTGAGATGTTCTTGAACGAAAATGGACCACACACGTCCACAACATTCTGGATGTGGTCATGGGGATCCTCATGAGCCGGCCCTCCGAATAAACCCTTCATTTGCAATAGTTGCAACATTGTGATAGTCACATGAAACATCACATTGCTTAAACCGGAGGCAATCTAATAGCACCCGTGGTTCCCAAATGATCTTTATTGACATCTTGCAAGTTACCGATGTCATCATTATGCCCAAGTTGACTAGCATTTCTCCGTTTAACACTCATCTCGTAACCTGTTCAAGAGCAGCCAACAAAAAACAAAAGTAAATTGATTCAACTACAACACAATAAGATCACAACTAAACATCACTAAAAGAATTCTAAATACCACTCCCCGACAACGACACCATTTTTATAATGCATAACTAAATTTCATCCAATTCTAAGTGTAGGCGATCACAATCTAGCATAGCCAGAAAAAAGAGTTGGGGTCGATCCCACAGGGAGTGATATAGTACAGAATTCAATTATGAAGTAAAAGAGGTGTTCTAATCGGTTATATGAACAGACATTTTTGAAACAATTAAAGTAAATATTTAGGGGTAGACAACTAGTGTCAAATAGGAGGATTAGAGTGATAACTAACAACTATGAAAACATGGGAGTAATGATGAGCCCATAATTTGGACTCATTTAGGGTTTTATTTTGATAAATTTAGTGTCCTCAAAGGCATATTTTGTCTCAATAATTGATGTAAATCCTTAAGTTTTAGGTATTTGAATTGAGAGACAAAGCATGGACGCTATTAAGCAAAAAAGGAACAAAACGGCTGAAAGACCGAAGAAATGAAGGCCTGAGGATCGCCTAATGCATTAGGCGAGCCGCCGAATGGCCTTAATCTCGCCTAATATTCCAGTGTGCTGAGCCCTAAAGAAAAAAATCAAGTTGGCGATGAAAGGGACCAGTCGGCGCATCACCGAATAGTTTCGCAAAGCAGCACCATATCGCCCAATTATTCAAAATGCGAAGATGTTGAAGGCAAAAGCTGAAAGGCGATGAACCAGACCAAGGGGCGGATCGCCGAGTGTATCAGTGATCTCGACTAACTGCGCAAGGTGGTCCTTCTCAACATAAATTTTCAAAAACTATAAATACCCATTTAAATTTGTAGCTTAGTATCGAATTATTATTGAATTTTTAGACATTTTTGAGTTCTTAGAGTTTTTGGGAGACATTGTTCTTGAGCTTTGAAGGTTTTCATCTCCAAGAATTTGGAAGTGGGCATCAAATAATCTTCATCTTAAACGTATTTAAAGACATTTTCTATCGTACCCATTTGATGCAAACACTTTTTGGTATCAATTTCTATTTCTTTTTCATGTCTAGCTAAATCCCCAAATCTTTGGGTGTGATTATGTGAATATGGGTTAAATTTACTGTTGGGTATTGCTAATTGGTAGTCTATTTGCTGTTTAAATGTGATTTCGTTTAGTTGTTGTGTTTGTTTTTAATGGGATGGTAGTTGCAAATACGATTTCATCTTGGTGTTTTTGGCTTGCTCGAGAGAGAGGTTTTAAAACAAAAACTACTCAATCGATAGCTTATGGTTATTGGGTCGTCGTGGGTTCAGCTCGAGAAAGTGAATACTAGACCTTCTCCCACACATTCAGCTCGAGAGAGTGAATGGGCTAAGGCGAAAGATGTGCTTAATTGCTACAAATTGGTGTTCGAGAGAAACTGATTTGATTCGGGGTAAATTGTTCGAAAGAAAATCCCCCCCACTAAAGTCTAGCTTAGTTACAAATGTTCAGCGATTTTCTATCAATAACATTTACCCGGTTGTTTATTTTAGCCCATATTCCTTTCACATCCCAAGAATCCCGTCTCCCTAATTCGTATCTTTATATTTTTACTATTTTTGTTTATTAGTTGAATACAAACACCCCCATTGATAATTGACATTCGTGTCACTTCTTGATTTAGTATGATTTTACTCGTAAATATTTATAGCTATGATTGACTAGAACATAATTTTACTTTTCTACTTGATTCTCGACTACTAACTGCTCTATTGGGACTCGACCCCAACCCATTCAGTTGGGTTATATTACTACACGCGATCGTTTGCACCTGAACTGGAAGTAGTGTCCTGATACGTGAAATCAAAATGGCGCCACTGCCGGGGAGTGGAGTTAGTTGACAATTTGTAGTTAAGTAGCATTTTTGTTCTTGTTAGTGATAGTTCTACTTACTTAATTTTTAGTTTTGTTTTTACTTGTTTGTGTGTTGCAGCAGTAAAGATGAGTATGAATGGTAACTATGGGTATCAAACGGATCACCCCCTTTTGAAATTATTGAATCTTAGGGACAACCTCCTAACGTTCAAGTAAGTGGGGGTTGAAACTATCCATGAGATGTGGCCTAGGTTTAAGGCATTACTATAGCAGTGCCCACCTCATGGAATGCCTGATAAAGTGCTGATGGAATGCTTCTATCGGGGTATTGGTTCCGACAATAGAAGTGTTGCTGATCAACTCTTCGCAGGTTGTTTGACCCAACAACCCTATGAAGTGGTAGCTCAACTCCTTGATGGCATGAATAAGACCAACAAGGAGACAGAGAAGGATCAAGAATGGGTTACAATGCTGATTCAGCTGGATGTTTTGTCTTAAGAGAATCATGTAATTGGAAGCACTGTCCACGAAAAAGGACAAGCACTTTCCCCCTCGCAAGCGTAAAAAGGGGAAGAAGCAGGAGGGTGAAAATAATGACAAAGTCTTCTCACTCATTCAACACAAGATCGAAGAGCAAGATAAAATGTTAAATGAGATAAAAGAGACTATCAAAATGTTGAATCAGACGACAACCTCTAATTCCATGATTATTCAGCTACAGGATGCCCAGATAAACCAAGTGATATCATGTCTCTTTTCACAACAGAATGAGGGGTCGCCTAGTGACACCATGACCGACTTCGAAGATGAGGATTAGGTGTTAACTTGTGTTGTGCCACGACGTTAACTAAGACACTATTTGGGAGGCAACCCAAAACCCTTTTAATTGCTTTATGTTTGTTTGTCAAATAAGAGTGTGTTCGTTGTGCAAGATGAAGCATGTGAAGTGTTAGGAAATAAGGAGATTGGCCAGCAAAATGGTCCAGTCGGCGCATCGCTGAAGAGGTTGGCGACCCTGACTCAGACCGCCGTTGGACTCAAGACAACTTTAAGGGAGAGTCTGTAAAACTAGGTGAGCCCAAGAAAATATTGGCGAGTCGCCGACCTGCTCGGTGATTCCGATTCTTACCACCGTTTGGACTCCCAAATTGACTGGGGGTTCTGTAAAACTTGGCAAGGTAAGTGATTGCTCGACGTAACGCCGAATGGTTCGGCGATCATGACTAATGTCGCCCAATAGGCAAGAACTGGACGATTTTTGAAGCCAAAGGTTTAAATTCTCAAACTCTTTCACTTTTATGCATTTTCATTCTTCCAACCTCACATCTGCACATTATTCCCTATATTTTTGCATTCTCTAAGTGGGTTAGTTCTCGATTTGTGCTCGAAACTTGGATTACATTGCTGCATAGCGATTCAATCCCAATTTAGTCAGCATTAAAAGTTGGTTTCCGAACCCTGAGCTATTTTTATTGATTTCATACTCAAGTGCAATGATATTATCTTGTTGAAGTGTGTTGGGCATCTCTGCTAGAATTAATTCATTTGATCGCCTATTTTAATCTGAATATCTAGCCCGTAGTGTTGATTGTTGAAATCCTGAAATTTGTCTCTTAAAATAGATTAAATTTTGTTAGGTTGTGCTTGCATGCCGATGAGTGCTATGGGTCTAGTCTTAATGAGAGTTGTGCATACTTTGCTTTTGTTTTTGGTAGTTGTAGGATTGAATTCGAGAAGTTGGGTTGAAAATAGGCACGTTAGGTCATTTGGCGAGCTGGGTCGAGCTTGCCGAACCACTTAGCGGTTCACTTAATGTCCCTAACTCGCCCTTAATTTTATGCTATATGTGTTGATTGGCTTTGTAACTTTCGGCAAGAAGCTGGAGGTAGCCAAAAACCCTCGGCGACTCACCGAAAGTCTTCTTTCTCACCCCTTGTATGCTCCCTTGAATCCCTTTGCACTATAGCTTTCAGCGGACTGACCCTTGATCACTGAATGACGTCGGTGATTTGCCGAACGAGTCGGCGAGTTTACCTGCAATTGATTTTTTGTGCATTTATTTGAATGTTTTTCTAACCTTGTCTCGAAGTTGCAGACATGGCTAGACCTAAAGTTACTGGAAGAGTCATGCCACCCCGACTGATATGAGCACGAAATTTCAAATTAGATGAAGGAAAGTCGAACCCTCCCAAGATAGGAAAGCAAGAACCTCCACCTGGAACAAAGGTAAGAGGCCCAGTTCTAACTGGAAGATAAATCCATCTATTCCTTCATGTGCCCGGGGAATCTATGCAACTGTGCAGAATATTTTAGCGAATACACCTATAGCAACTCTTGATGAGTCTGGTGTTATTGTTCCTTTTGAAGGGACTCCGGGCACTAGTACCCAAGTCCAAACTGATGCATCGGGCACTGATGCCCAGACAGATAGAGCTACTGCTTAGATAGGATCCCCTCTTTACCTCCCTCTTTGTCTTACTTTATTTTAAATTTTGGATAACTTTGTTTGCATTTGAGGACAAATACGTTTATTTGTGGTGGAGTGAGGCCCACTTTTGTGTTCTATTCGTGATCCTCGTTTTGATTATATATTTGGGTCATTATGCTTAATGATGTGTTATACACTGCTTTTTGTGGATGTTTGAGCTTGTGGCTCCTTGTGCTTTAATTGTAAATGATTTTTGACCCTTCCAAAATTTTTTACCCAATCTTGTATGTACTCGAATGTGGCTATTCTTTGTCAAATTTGAGTCTCGGTTTCGATCAATACTGATGACTTGAATAGTGCTCATAATCGATCGAACGTGAATGTGCGGCTACGATGAGACCAAATGAAGTTGCATAGACATTGGTGTTAATGCCTTGTGTGATGAGCTTACTGTGAACCATGCATGATGACACCTAGAATTTGCCCCGTTCGTCCGGTTGACAAAGTGTTGTGATCTCATGATATGATCTTAGGCAATTTTGAAGAGTGTGAAACAATTTGACATATACCTGTTTTGTGGCCTACCTTGTGAGTGTGTGTGAACCTCTTTTGAACACCCCTTGAGCCTTACCCTTCTTTGGAAGAAACTTGATGAAAACATGACCTCCCTTAATCCACTACCTATAATCCTCTTGATGTGTGGTTAATTGAATAGCCAAATTAGGCCAAAAGCCTAAGTTAGGGGTGTGGTGAAAAGAGAAGGCAAATCAAGAAATGCAAGAAAAGTCTCCTTTAACCCATGGTGTTGATAAAAATGGAACCCCTCCATACAAAAAAAAAGAGAGAAAAAGAGAAGAAAAGAATGAAAAAAAAAGTCGTGGAATAAAGTTATGAAAATGCAAAAAGAAATGGGGTTTCCAAACAAATCATGGAAAGTGAATAATGGGATAACTTATGAGCACTAAAGAAAATGATGAAAGAAGAGGAAAAGAAGTTTTGTGAGCACCACATTTCATGACGATAAAAGTCACCGAGCCTAAATGACCAAACATTTGCACTCAGCCCCATTACAAGCCTTGAAAAGACCTTTTTGATATTGAGTGAGCTGAAGCAATTGTCAATTGGAAAATACAGGCAAACCTATGGGTGAAAGCACGCATTATGTTCATTTTTGTGAGTGTGAGCGTTGCATTTAATTCCTAAACTTTAAATGATTAAGCCATTGTGTGTGAAAATGGAATCATTCTGTGTGAGGGAATTTGAACACTTTTGTTGAGCTTAAACATGCATTTGAAGCAAGTATTGTCAGCTTGAGAATCTTTGATAATGGTGTGTCACAACTTGAGTCTTTGAGTACACAATTGATCCTTGCATGAGTTAGTTGAGTCTTGTGTGTGCATTCATGATTGAGTCTTGTGTAGCACTGTTTTAAACACCCTTTTGAACTACTGAACTTGAGTTTTACTTGAGGACAAGCAAAAATTTAAGTTGGGGGTGTTGATTAGTCCACACTCATTTAGGGCTTTATTTTGATAGATTTAGTGTCCTCAAATGCATATTTTGTCTCAAAAATTGATGTAAATCCTTAAGTTTCAGGTATTTGAATTGAGAGAAAAAGCATGGACGCTATCAAGCAAGAGAGAAACAAGGCAGCTGAAAAAACAAAGAAATAAAGGCCTGAGGATCGCCTAATGCATTAGGCGAGCCGCCGAATGGCCTTAATCTCACCTAATGTTCCAGTGTGCAGAGCCCTGAAGGAAAAGATCAAGTTGGCGATGAAAGGGAGCAGTCGGTGCATCGCCGAACAGTTCCGCGAAGCAGCACCATACGCCCAATGATTCAAAACGCTAAGATGATGAAGGCAAAAGCTGAATGGTGACGAACCAGACCAAAGGGCGTATCACCGAGAGTATCGGTGATACCGACTAACTGTGCTGAGTGGTCCTTCACAACACAAATTTTCGAAAACTATAAATACCCATTTAAATCTATAGCTTAGTATCGAATTATTATTGATTTCTTAAACATTTTTGAGTTCTTAGAGTTTTTGGGAGACATTGTTCTTGAGCTTTGAAGGTTTTCATCTCCAAGAAATTGGAAGTGGGCATCAAAGAATCTTCATCTTAGACGTGTTTAAAGATATTTTCTATCATACCCATTTGATGGAAACACTTTTGGGTATCAATTTCTATCTGTTTTTCATGTCTAGCTAAAACCCCAATTCTTGGGGTGTGATTATGTGAATATGGGTTAAATTTACTGTTGGGTATTGCTAATTGATAGTCTATTTACTGTTTAAATGTGATTTAGTTTAGTAGTTGTGTTTTAACTTAATAGGATTGTAGTTGCAAATACGATTTCATCTTTGTGTTTTTGGCTTGCTCGAGAGAGAGGTTTTAAAACCAAAACTACTAAATCGATAGCATGTGGTTATTGGGTCATCGTGGGTTCAGCTCTAGAGAGTGAATCCTAGACCTTCTCCCACACATTCAGCTCGAGAGAGTCAATGGGCTACGGCGAAGGTTGTGCTTAATTGCTGCAAATCGGTGTTCGAGAGAAATTATAACACCCCGAAAATTCGATGACTTATGTTAGAGCCTCACCTTATGAACAATGACTTAAAAATAGTTAAAATGATGTTTCTAAACCTAGATTAATTCAATTGACTTGGTTTGGAAGAGTAAAAGT
>JAJOOS010028460.1:0-31243 GCA_029582725.1 Solanum chiquidenum | reverse complement strand
CTTCATAGCTAATTCAAGTGTAGAGGGTTAAGGATGAGGAAACTAGGTCATCAACACCACAACAACACATTAGGTATAGCATCATTACAATCTAAGTAATTCACCTTTCATACTTGAGTTCAAAGAAGAACCAACCTTCATACGTTCTTGCCCTTCATGGGACATTCATACTTCAATTACCAAACAATTCATAACCAATACATAATACAAGGTAATCCATGAAGTAGTAACATTCTCAAAATCAATATAAACAATTAACATATTCCCTTCATAGCATTCAAAGCTTCATTCAAAGACTCAACCCTAATTTCATAGAAATTACACATAACCTAGGGTAGAATTATCATACAAAAATGAATTACATAACATAACATTCAACTCATAAACTTCGATTAATATCCAACACAAACTAGGGTTAGAATTAGGAAAAGAAGGAGAAACATGGGTCTCATGGGGAATTCTTCAAGAAAAGACCAATAAATAATAAATTAATCCATAATTGTTCATATAGAATAAAAAAAAAGTCAGTTTATAACATCAATTTCTCGTTAGAAAGAAGACCCACGTTTTTGGATTGAAACCTAGAAATTGGAGATTTTTAAATTCATCTTGAAGCGGCCTCTTGGGGAAAGGAATCTCAAGAGTGATAAGCAACCATACCTTATTGATGAATTAACCACGAAAATCCAAGTTGAAACCTTGGAGATTAGGTCTTCTTCTTGAAGCTCCAATCTTCTTCGATGGAGTTCTTGAGAAGAGAGAGAGAGAGTAGAGAGAAGGAGGAACTTTAGGTTTTGATCTTTGGGGTTTTGTGTTTAATTGATAAAAGTAATGTAAATTGACTTAAAACTCATTATATACACCTCCCCTAAAGTACCCTAATACCCCTCACTTAGTTGGACTCTTTAATGAAGTAAAAATCGATTTCTGAATTTCTGCATTTTCATCGCGGAACAAGTCCGCGACGCGGGGCTGTTCCCTGAAGATATTTGTAATTAAATTTTGAGACAGTAGAGTTCGAGACATGACCGCATCACGAATAAGATTTTTGCTCCTTGGGGGAGCAAGGCCGCGACGTGTACCTATTCCCACCAAGTGCAATTTGCAAGCTGCCTTGGCAGCTTGGTTGGCCAAGTTTGGGGTCCTCCTGGGGGCCCTTTAGGGTGCCATCGGGGCGTCGTATTCAAACGTTTTGACCCTATAAGCATATATTTACCTAATTTAAACCTTTTTACAAGATTATACGACCATACGACACTGCCAAACCTGCCCAAAACCTAAGGACATACTAGGATACATTCTTCTCTAGTTTCCGGACGCCGTGGTCGTTTCTTGACGTTTAGACTTTTACTCTTCCAAACCAAGTCAATTGCATTAATTTAGGTTTAGAAACATAATTTTAACTATTTTTAAGTCATTATTCTTAAGGTGAGGCTCTAACTTAAGTCATAGGATTTCCGGGGTGTTACATGACAAAGGTCAATTTTTTGAATCTCACACTTTCCCTCATTTTGAACTCCTCAAAATCACACCAAAGGTAATTTTTCTTAGATTATCACCTTAAATTAGTATTTTAGTCGGTGATTAGTTCTTGAGGTTGGAATTCTTTGTTGCCTAGCATTTAAAAAAGAAAGCAAATTGATCAGCATCGAAGTTTAGTCTCTAAAACTCCAAACTTATTTGTGATAATTTTGCACTCTTTTTCTATTATAGTATTTGGATGAAGTCTGCTGAGCCTCTCTGATAGGATTAGAATGATTACATGCCTAGTTCAATTCGAAAGTCTTGTCTGTGTTATCTGATTGTCGAATGCTCGTAATATTGGTTTTTTTTTATGAGTTGAGTCGTGTTCGCATGTGGTTTTAAATGATTGGGTGTAGTCTCAGTAACCCATATTTGTGCTAAATGTCGAAGATTGCTCAATGATAGAGAAGGTGACACCGTTCTTAAGAGTACATATCGTCAAATAGCCAAATGCGGCAAGTCCGGGAGAAATCTAAGTATCCCGAGGTAATGGGTAGTATGGGCCTTGTTCAAATTTAGTTAGTGCATGCTTTAATTTTGCTTCAGGGGTTTGCGGGATTGAATTCGAGAAGATGGATTGAAAATGGGCACGTTGAACCACTCGGCGAGTTGAGTCGAGCTCGTCGAGTCGTTCGGTGCTTCGCCCAATGTCTCCATCTCGCCCTTAATATCAGGTCAAGTGAATGAAACTGTGACTTTCGGTGAGAAACCATAGGTCACCGAGCACACTTGGCGACTCACCGGAGGTAATCTTGACCGCCTTTTGTATCCTACCCCTGAGACCCTTATGCACTGTAACTTTCACCGGACAGACCCTTGCTCGCCAAAAGTATTCGGCGAATTGCCGACTGGATTGGCGATTTTTTTTTTCTGCAACAAGATTTGCTATGCTAGAGCGTGATTGTGTTTCCTTAACTTCCCTCCATCTTTTACAGGTATGGTTTGCACCAACTAAACTGAGTAACCACAGAAAAAGACTAAAGGAATTACAATTAATGAAGGAGGATCAAATCCTCCAAAGAGGAGAGGGGATAACCTCTCGCCGGGAGACAAAGGCAAGAGGAAGAAACATATAGATGGAAAATGAGTAGCTATTGAGCAATATTTTGATGAACCAGAGGATGAAAAACCTTTGATTAACCGAAGGGATGCACTCTGAACCAACTCTTAGCACACCACCACTAGTACTCCCTCAGTTGTCACTCCACCGACTACTGAATCAACACCAACTCCAGCACCATGTACAGTAGCCCCTGCACCCCCCGTTGCTCCACCTCCACCCAGACTGCTGAACAGATTAAAAGGCAATGGCTTACGAACCATTTTAGAAGAAAAGTTACTATCTATGGAGGGTTTTGAAGGCAAGCACGCTGAGGTACTTGATACACTCAGATATCATGAGTTGGAGCAGTTCACTAGTCCACGGTGTCCTTACAGTCATTCCTGGTTCTGGGAATTATACGTAGCCTATGAAGAGTTTGTCCCAAAGAATAAGAAGAATGTTAGCCGACCGGTGAAGTTGGTTATGGTTAGAGGTAAGGAGGTGGAGTGTCACAGCGAGCATATTAATGTTGTATAGGGTCGACCGCTACACTCGGTACTGCCCTACCAGGGTTTACCTATTATTCCATCCCTGGATGATTTGAAGGGTTGGTTAGCTCCGATGATCTCTAACACCACCCCGAAGTGGATGGACAGAGGAGCTCTGATTCAGAAGAGGGCTATGAACATTGCTTCCCGGTACTGGTTTGGCTTCATCAGTAGCAGTATCATGCCATCCCAGAACGAGTCCATTATGCATCATCCTAAGGCGACTTGCCTTAGTTCTATCATGGCTAGGAGACGGATGGACTTGGGATTGCTGGTTTCATGGGAGATGGCTATGAGAGCCAAACAGACGTAGACGTCTTTGCCTTTTCCTATTCTTATCACTGAGTTATATCGGCGTTCCGAAGTAACCCGGGATCCTGCGAGAGATATAGAGGCCACCCCATCTTCCTGCACCGATATTCGGCGTATAGAAGTTGAGTTCACACGAGAGGAGGCTGATGGGAGGAGAGCAGCTCCAACAGATACTTTTCCAGAGGTCGATATTAACTCATTACCAGCAGCAGAACCATTGTCTACTCCGGCCTCGGAGTCTTCAGGTATACCCGCCCCTTCTTCTCAGAACCCAGGTGCCTACATTTCCTCTCAGCCTACCAGGATCACTCATGCCATGGTACTGAAGATGGTGAGGCTAGCCTATTCACCGGATGTAAGGGTGGCGCGATTGGAGAGATCCATCCCAGGGATGATTAACAGTGCCATTTTGACTGCATTGACCCCTATTAGGACCACGATTGATGATCTGTCTACCAGAGTCACTGCCTGAGAGAACAGACAGGGGGAGACACCTGAGGTTTTAGCATTAAGAGCTAAAATAGCAGAGTTGAAGAAGGATGTAGCGTACTTGAAGGCCACCGACTTCACTATACTGATGCAGAGAGCGGATGACGAGAATGGCCTTGATACTTCAGGGATTCCTCCAGCTACTATCGGAGATGTACAAAGGGACGATGTAGGGCATGCAGAGTCGAATGCAGAGACTGAGGATAAGTTGATATTTGTGGATGCTGAGGAGACATATGAGAGCAGAGAGGAGGGCATATTGAGAGACTTTCCAGATCTTATAGGGACGGTTGTGCAGCCGATGATCCAGACATCATCGACTGAGACGTCCATAGCAGACCCTAGTGGATTCGGCATTGCTATTCCATCTGAGGCTACTCCGGGCAGTGATTCCCATACATAGACTGCTAGACTAGCTATTGAGACTCCGACAGAGAGAGAGAGAGATTTCATAGACATGACCTTTCTTTACATCCTTTTCTGTCTTATTATGCTTTTAGTTTTGGATATTTATTTTAATTGCATTTGAGGACAAATTTCTTTTAATTGTGGTGGGGTGAGGCTCACCTTTTATGTGCTATTTGTGATTTGTGTTGCTTTGTATATATTTGGGTTTAAAATTATTTTTACACTGCTTTATGTGGATGATTGAGCTCATGGCTCCTTTTGGTTTTAAATTATAAAAATGATTTTGACCTTTCCGAAAAGTTTTTATGTTTTGAAATTTTTTGCCACCGCTTATGTTGAAAGTTGCTGTTCTTTTGCAAAATTTAAGTCTCAGTTTTGATAAATAATGATGACTTGAATAGTGCTCTGAATAGAACGAACATGAATGTGTTGCTACGATGAAACCAAATGAAGTTGCATAGACAATATGTGAAGTCTTTGCATCTTATTGTGATTAACCATTTATCAAATTGATTCTCTTGTAATGACCGTTGCACACTAGCGAAAGTGTGTAGTCTTGTTTGACTTAAGTGTTGATGCCTTGTGTGATTAGCTTACTTTGAACCATGCATGAATAAACCCAAAATTTACCCTGTTAGTCTGATTGATTTAGAAAGGTGTCCTCTTGATATGATCTTAGGCAATTCTAAAGAGTGAGCCAAATTTGACATATACCTCTTTTGTGGCCTACCCGTGAGCGTGTGAAACTCTCTTGAACACCCTTTGAGCCTTACCTTTCTTTGAAAGAACCTTGATGAACCCTAGACCTTACTTGATCTACCACCTATGACCCTCTTGATTTGTGGTTTAGTGAATAGCCAACTTAGGCTAAGTTGGGGATGCGGTGAAAAAGGGAAAGGAGAAATCAAGAAGTGTAGGAAAAATCTCCCTTAACCCATGGTGTTGCGGAAAAATTGAAACCCTCCATATAAAAAAAAAGAGAAAAAGAAAAGAAAAGAATGAAAAATAAAAGTTGTCGAATAAAAGTACAAAAGAAATTGGGTTTCCAAGAAATCCATGGAGATGAATAAAAAGATGACTTAGAAGCACTAGAAAAAGAATTGATTAAGGAAAAGAAGGGGATGCCTTCAGAATACCACATCTCACGAGGATGAAGAAGTCATTGAGCCTAAATAACCTCACCTATGCACTCAGCCCTATTACAAGCCTTGGAAAGACCTTTTTTATCTTGAGTATGCCGAACCAAATGTCGATTGGAAAATAAGGGCAAACCTATGGGTGAAGTCAGGTATTGTGTTCCTCTTTTTGAGTGTGAGCGTTGCATCTGATTCCTGATATTAAATTGATTAACTCCTATGTGTGAATATGGAATCATTCTTTGTGTGAGGGCATTTAGATACTTTTCTTAAGCCTGAACTTGCATTAGTAGCAAGTATTGCGAGCATGAGAATTTTTGGTAATGGTGTGTCACAACTTGAATCTTTGAGTACACAATTGAATCTCCACATAAGTAGTTTGAAGTTTTGTTGTGTGCATTCATGATTGAGTCTTGTGTAGCGCTGTTTGAGACACCTCCTTTTTGAACGACTGAACTTGAGTTTGCTTGAGGACA
Source organism: Solanum chiquidenum (assembly GCA_029582725.1). Classification (NCBI taxonomy): domain Eukaryota; kingdom Viridiplantae; phylum Streptophyta; class Magnoliopsida; order Solanales; family Solanaceae; genus Solanum; species Solanum chiquidenum. The sequence continues at coordinate 25,308 of JAJOOS010028460.1, read as the reverse complement.
AGCAAAAGTTTAAGTTGGGGGTGTTGATGAGTCCACAAATTGGACTCATTTAGGGATTTATTTTAATAGAAATAGCATCATCCTCAAATGCTTATTTTATCTCAATATCTGATGAAAATGCGTAAGTTTCAAGTATTTAAAGTTTTAGTGGAAGCATGGACACTTAGGTAAAAAAGGAACGAAAGGCTGAAAAGAACAAGAAAATGAAGGCATGAGGATTGCCGAGTTAACTTGGCGAATCGCCGAAAGTTCTCACTTCGCCTTTTGTTCCAGTGTTCTGAGCCCTGAAGGAAAGGATCAAGTCGGCGGAAAAAAGGAGCAGTCGGCGCATCGCCGAGATGGTCCGCGAAGCAGTAATATGTCGCCCAATGACCCAGAGCACGATGATGCCGAAGGATGATGCAAGACGGCGATGAACTACACCAAAAGGCAAATCGCCGAGTTGATCGATGATTCCGACTAATGTCATCGACTGATCCACTGCAACACATATTTTTGAAAACTATAAATACTTGTTGAGAGATATATCTTCGATTTACAATGTTTTTAATCGTTAATTTCTTTAGCTACGACTAGTTAGAACTAGATTTTATTTTTCTATTAATTCTCAAAACCGCTCCCTTGGGACACGACCCCAATTCTCGATTGGGTTACTATATTATAGATGATCCTAGACACTCGAACCGTAGTTAGTGTCGTTGTTAACGATAAGCATCAGTTACCGATATGTTGTATGTCTTTGAACTTTCTTTACTTTACCGCAGTGCTACCTTGTCTTTTGTGATGCCATACGTGGCGATGAGGTTTGGTATTCTTGCAGATGTGTTGTCAGATACCATTTCAATCTCTACCCCTGCTGGTGATTCTTGTCACGCCCCAAACTCAACGGTGCAACTGGCTCCTAATGCCAGAACTTAGTCCCAAGCCGACCCTGCTGAACAACTTGCTACTAGCGCATGGTAGCCACATGCAATCAAGAAAACAAACAAGTATATCTCGACTTAAAATTAAGCCCTCGTCCGGCAAGGCCCCTGTCAAAAGATCTATAAAAGAAACAACTACTCCCAAGAGTTCATATAAAGAAATAACCAACTAGCACAAAAGTCCTGATTGGGCCATCGAGGCCACCATGTTCTCTATACCGAAACCGAAAGCAAGTAAATATCAAGACAATACATAAAACAACTAACAAGCTTAAGCAAACCAACAAACTAGTCCAGCATAGACATAACGTAGATATACACCCCACATATTAGTCTGAAAACCTCTTAGAGGATTAAAGATTGATGAGACAGGTCCCCAGCCTACCCATAAAAATATATAAAATAAAAGCTAACAAACCTCCCAACTCTGGCAGCTCCCGAGAAAAGGGGCTAGCCAACCGGATAGAAGTCAATCCTGCTGCTAAGGAGGTCTACAGGGTCGTTTGTCGGGACCTTCATGAATGAATGCAGAGCCCTCAGGCAATGGGGGTTAGTACGAAATAATGTGCAGAGTATGAAAGGAAATAGACTATGAGCAGGTATCCTAATATACTCGAGTAATCCGATAAATAAATTAAGGATAAGATAAGTGTACTGACCTGCTCAAAAATCTAAACTTATCAAAAATATTAAAGCAACAACCTAACAAAGACCCCATAAACTCGGCAGGTACAAACAACACAAAAGACCAACAACCCAGGCCCCCATAAGACCAGAAGTTGCCAATCAGTCTATATACCCTTATCCCCGTAGGTAGTCATATAGCCCTATTAGGCATTAATATATCCCCATAGGCAGCACACAACTCTCTTAGGCATCAACATAGCTTATAGACAACTTATAACCCTCTTAGGCAACAACATGGCCCTGTAGGTAGCACATAGCCTTCTTAGGTGTTAATACAGCTCTGTAGGCAACTCATATCCCTTTTAGGAATCAATATATCCCCGTAGACAACTCATATCCCTTCTAGTCATCAATATATCACCGTAGGTAGAACAGAGCCCTTCCAGGCATAGATCACATTCCTGCGGCTAACCACAATTGCCCTAAGGGCAACAATAGCAATCCAATAGATTAGAAGCGAGCAATTTAGTTATAAGAAACCTACACAAATATCCTCTATGTCGTGTCCAACTTAGGGACGCTACTAACTGAATAATAATCCCGACAAGGGAGGATTATATCCACTCGAGCAGCCAACAATCAACAATAATGTCTACAAGTATAACAAGGATAACAACCCAATTATATTGCTCCTAAGCTTTAAGGAAACATGATGTAAGAAGGGAATAGCCTTAACATACCTTTTTCATTGTTTTCACGTAGCCTAACGACTTTTAATCACAACCCCCCTCTATACTACAACAAGGCAGGACCATAATCAACACCCAAGAATAGAAGATATCACGATAATCCGATAAAATATATGTATTTATGTCGCAAATTGCTATTTGAAACTTATCAAAGCTAGGGTCGATGAAAGAAGGGTCTTACCTTGATCCTAAGTTCGTAATACACCTTAAAACATTAAAATATTTTCAGACCCTTGCTGTCCCAACACCAAAGCATGATATGCTACAAAATTGATAAAATAAATTATGCCATGTTGATGAGGTTAACGCGTAGAACAAATTTTGTCAAGGTCTTAAGTCGAGAATAATGATAACTTGGTTGATCCTAGAAGTGGGTTTTCTTAGTTTTCTGGTTCTTCACTGATAAAAATGAAGAAAAGTCGAAGAAGAAGATAAATGAAAGGTTCCACCGACCTAGGGGACCCACCTCACGTGCCTTCTTGCTTAGTCTCGCAAAAATGTAAATATCTCTCTATTGTGAAGTCATATGGACGAATGATTTGATGCATTGGATACTAGACTCGTAGTCCTTAGATTTGATGGGTCGTGGGACCCATTAATCTTTATAGATTGGGAGAAAACCCCAAAGACATTTAACCCAAATTTCAAAGAAATCTTTAAAAAGGAACTTATGATAACTTTGACCAACTTTTATTTTGCGACTTACCTAACTTCAAAACTTGAGATACAACCCTTAAACACTTAAAATATGACATACCACATCATTCTTAATCTATTACTCACCCTATTTGTCTTTCCACAAAGGTATGACTTAATTTAGACGTTTCAAAAAGTTGGGGTGTTACATCCTTCCCCCCTTAGAAACATTCATCCTCGAATGTAAAATCTGAGTCATGCGGTTAAGTCCTTAGGAGTTACCAAAATTTAGGCATAGTATCCTTTGTAAATGTGACTATCCAGGAACCTGAAATGCAGAAATTCTAACCTAGGCGTCTCGCAGGACAACATAAATAGCTAAGAACTATAGCTCTGCAATAATAGTGCGAGCAAAAATACAACGACAACAACCATAATGATAAGCAACAATATAAAAAAAATCAGATAGGTATCTAACCTTACTGCTCTAATATAAACTGATATACCATCACCCTGGGGTATGAAACAAGTGAGGATATTTGGACCTCGTTCCATCCTCAGCTTCCTAGGTTACCTCTTCTCTATTCTTATTTCTCCACAGTACTTTCACTGAAGCCACCTCTTTGGTCCTTTATTTATGGAAATGTCGATCTAATTTGGCAACTGGATTTTCCTCGTAGGACAACTCCTCTATCATATGAACATCTTCAACTGGGACAACCCCAGAAGGGTCTCCTACGCACTATCGTAGCATCAATACATAAAAGACTGGATGAACAGATTCTAGCCCCGCAGGCAATTCAAACTCATAAGCCACTCGTCCTACCTACCCTCTGAAGGATCTGGTATGGCCCAATGAACCTTCCACTAATCTTGCCTTTCTTGGTAAATCTCATAACATCCTTCATAGGCGATACTTTTAAGAATACCCCATCATCGACATATAACTCTAACTCCCTTCGTCACACATTTGAGTATGACTTCTGTCGGCTTTGAGCTATTAGCAACCTCTCCCGAATGAGCTTAACCTGCTCCCTTTTCTGTTGTACTAAATCGGGTCTAATCAACCATGACTCACCTACCTCAAACCATCTAATGATGGATCTACATTTTCACCTATACAAAACCTCATAAGGTGCCATCTCGATGTTGGAATGATAACTATTATTGTATGCGGACTCAATAAGAGGTAAGTGGTTATCCTAACTTCCCTTCAAGTCTAGCGCGCACGCCTGTAACATATCCTCGATTGTCAAAATTGTGCTCTCAGCCTGGTAATCTGTCTGAGGGTGAAAGGACGTACTATGATTAACCTGTGTCCCTAGTCCCTTTTGGGAGGTCTTCCAAAATTTAGCAGTAAATTGTGCTTCCCTAAAAGAGATAATAGATATTGGGACACTGTGTAGCCTAACAATCTCTCTAATATAGAGTATTGCATAGTCTTCGGCTGTAAAAGTAGCCTGACTCGTAAGAAGCAGGCTGATTTTGTTAGTCTGTCAACAATTACCCAAATATAGTCAAATTTACGACGTGATCGAAGTAACCCTGCATTGAAATCCATATTAATTACTTCCCACTTCCACAAAGGAATGACTATCTCTTGAACTAGCCCAGTGGGCTTTTAGTGCTGAACCTTCACCTGGTGGCAGTTAGGATACTGTGCGACAAACTCAGCATCATCCTTTTTCATCCCGTGCCACTAATAGATCTCCTTAATATCATAGTACATCTTCGTTGGACCAGGGTGAATATAATAACGAGAATGATGTGCCTCTTCCATAATCTAATGTCGAAGCCCCGCAACATCCAAAGCATAAAATCGATCACTATATCTGAGGACTCCATCTCCTGCAATATCAAATGCTAAAGACTACCGATTCTGAGCCTTGGCTCTGAGCTTCTCTAAGAAAGGATCCTCTTGTTGACAAGCTTTTACCTCCACAACTAGAGATGATACGGTTGCATCCTGAATTGTGACACCACTATCTTCTGCTTTTAACAATATGACTCCCAAGCTAGCTAACTGATGAAGCTCTCGTGCTAGCTCATGCTTCTCAACACTTAAATAGGATAAACTACTGCATAGATCTTTGACTGAGGGAATCAACTACCACATTTTCCTTTCCTAGATAATATAAAATATCCACGTAGTAGTCTTTCAATTACTCAAGCCGTCAACGTTGTCACAGTTTTACTCATTCTGTCTAAAGCTATATTGAAGTCTTTTATGATTCGTAATATGACAACATGAACGCCATACAAATAGTGTCTCTAGTTCTTTAACGCATACACAACTATAGCAAAGTCTATATCATGGGTCGGATAGTCCTTCTCATGCTTCCTCAGCTGCCTTGAAACATATGTGATAACCTTACCATGTTGCACTAAAACACATCCCAACAAAAACCAGAAGCATCACAGTATACCACATAGCCGTCTGAACCCTCTGCAATGCTAGAATTGGTGTTGATGTCAACCTGTCCTTCAATTCCTGGAAACTATGCTCACAAGCCTCATTCCACTGGAACTTAGCCGTTTTTTCAGTCAACTTCGTTAATGGAGCTGAAAGTGAAGAAAACCCCTTTACAAACCTTTTCTAGTATCCAGTTAATCCTAAGAAACTACAAACCACAGTCGGAGTGAGGGGTCTATGCCAAGTCTTTACGGCCTCAATCATTTGTGCATTAATCGTAATGCCGGCATCTGATATGATATGGCCTAGTAAAGGCAAAGAGCTCAAATAAAACTCACACTTAGAAAACTTTGTGTATTGTTCCTGCTCTTGAAGAACCTAAAGGACTACTCACAAATGATATGCATGCTTAGCTCTTGAATGTGAATAAACTAAAATATCATTAATAAATACAATAACCACCGTATCTAGATACGGCCTGAATATGCTCTTCATCAGGTCCATGAACATTGCTGGGGCATTAGTTAATCCAAAAGACATTACCAAGAACTCAAAGTGTCTGTATCTGGTTCTAAAATATATCTTTGGAACGTCTTTCTCCCGAACTCGTATCTGGTGGTACCTTGATCATAAATCAATCTTTGAGAAGAAACTCAATACCTTGTAACTGATCAAACAAGTCATCGATCCTTAGAAAGGGATACTTAATCTTTATAGTCGCCTTATTCAAATTTCAGTAATCGATACACATTCTTAGTGATCCATCTTTCTTCCTCACAAATAACACAAGCGCACCCCATGGTGAAGCACTAAGCCTTATAAAGCCTTTATCCTACAAGTCTTTCAGCTGATCCTTCAACTCCTTTAGCTCAGCAAGAGCCATTCTATAAGTAGGGATAAATATGGGTTGTGTACCTGGTAGCATATCAATAGCAAAAACAATTTCCCGTTCTGGAGGGATACGAATGAGCTCGTCTAGAAATACATCTAGAAACTCATTGGCTACCGGAATAGTCGGTGGTTTTGCATCTATATCATGAATGTGAACAAGATGATAAATACAACTCTTAGTAATCATTCTCCTCACCTTAATATAGGAAATAAACCTACCTTTTGGCGTTTCTGTATCGCTTTTCTATTCCCGAACTGCCTCTCTTGGAAAGTGTAATCTAACAATCTTTGTCTAACACTCAACATTAACATAACATGATGCTAACCAGTCCATACCCATAATAACATCGAAATTGACCATCTCTAACTCTACGAGGTCTATAGAGGTCTGACAGTCAATAATTTCTACCATGCAACCTCGATACACTCTCCTGGCAATAATAGACTCACAAAATAGTGTATATAGAATAATGGGTAGACCTAATGACTCTGCTACTATACATAACTTCCCCGCGATAAATGGAGTAATATAAGATAGAGTAGATCCAACATCTTTCAAATCATAAACACAATGGGAGAAAACATCAATGTACTTGTCACACATCTAGTGATGAATCTGAGTCTTGTCACCTGACTAGTGAATATGTACGGTTCTAGCCACTACCAGAACTAGATGCTCCCTCTCTGCCTCCGCCTCTACCTCTACCTGCTCAAGTCTGGGATCCACGCCCTGTAGACTATGTTGATCAGAAGGAACCTAATACTGACCTTGTCGACTAACCTATACCACCCTGACCTATGGTCGGGCAATTTCGCCACCCATGCCTCTCCTGTCCACAAGAATAACAACTTGTGGAAACCCGCCTTCACCTCCCGAAATGCATCCTACAACAAGTAGCGCAATACGGCGGGGATATCCTAGACTTTCCTGAATCCCTATACTGATAGCCTAATGCTCATGAACCCTCACCTAGGCCTTACTATCACTGACGATCAAATCTACTACCCTAGACCTGCTGTGGTGGAGGTCTAGGTGGCCTAATGGAATATCAAGGTCTCGGATCACCTTGAAAAACTCCATGGGAACCAGCGGGCCTAGCCCTATTCTGTCTCTCTCTCGACCCTCTCACTCATATACAAAAGATGTCGACGATCCTCTATGTCCTGTGCAAAGGTCTAAATTTGTGAGATATCCATATTATTATTAGGTGCAGTGGTAGAGCAAGCGTCGATGTAGTCTGAGTCTAGCCCTCCTACAAATCTATGCAACCTGTCATGCATTGTATCAACAAATGATGGTGCATATCTAGCCAATGAATAAAATCTCAATACTGCAGCATCACGCAATCGAAATGTTGCTAACTCAACTGACTCAGTCACTGAGGCACACATTACTCAGAAGATCCTATAAAGCTGATCAACAAAGTGTTGAGGGTACTCTATGTGATCTATCCTTGTAAACTATGGAGGATTCAAGGAAAGATATTCATGAGCTCTCGAATTTTTATCCCCTTCAGAAGGTCCGGCAATATCTGGCGCAACTGGCTGGCGCTGTGTAGCTACTAACAATGCTAACATACATAGTGCACTCTTGCAATCCTGGTGAGATGGAATAAAAGGAACTAGATATGGTACTACTAGTGTAAACGAGGGTCTTGTAGCCCTCAGAGGCTCCTGAAGTGGTTGAGAAGCTATAGGGGACTGGGAAGATGTCTCCCACTGAGTCTGACAATGGGCTACCTCCACCTGTGGTACCGTGTCGGTACCCTCGCCTATAGTTATATCTAGCCCTTGGCTAGATGTGGTCTGTTTCGTGTCGGCCATCTCTATCTGCATACAAATATCAATTATAAGACAGAAACCTCAACCCTTAAGACACCGCTCTATAGCACGAAGTGAGGAAAACAAAGATAGTCATTCTAACATGCCTAGTAGCTTCTTGCTTATCGAATGTGGTGCACAACACATTAATAAACAAGACTCTACTAGACACGACTTGCAGACTCTCTGATACCAAGTTTATCAACCCCCAAAAATCAAGGGGTACAACTGGCTCCTAATTCAACAACTCAGGCCCTAGCCAACCCTGCTAAAGCATTTGCTACTAGCGCATGGCAGCCACACATAATCAAGAAAACAAACAAGTATATCTTCGCTTAAAATTAAGCCCTTAGCCGGCAAGGCCACAATCAACAAATCTATAAAAAAAAACTCTACTCCCAAGAGTTCATATAAAGTAATAGCCAACTAGAACATAAGTCTTGATTGGGCTGTCGAGTCAACCATGATCTCTATTCCAAAATTGAAAGCAAGTAAATATCAAGACAATACATCAAATAGCTAACAAGCTTCAACAAACCAACAAACTTGTCCAGCATTGCCATAAAATAGCTATACACCCCACACATTATTTTACAAGCCTCTAAGAGTAGTAAAGATTGGCGGGATAGGCCCCAGCCTACCCATAAAAAAAATACAACAAAAGCTAACAAACCTCCCAACTCTGGCAGCTTCAGAGGAAAGGGGATAGCCAACCAAATATAAGTCAATCCTACTGTTGAGGAGGTCTACTGAGTCGTCTGTCAGGACCTCCATGCTTGAATATAGCGCCCCTAGGTAATGGAGTGGTAGTACGAAATACTGTACAAAGTATGAAAGGCAATAGACTATGACCACGTATCATAATATACTGGAGTAATATGATAAATAAATCAAGGATAAGATAAGTATATTGATCTGCTCCTAAATCTAAGCTTATCAAAAATAATAAAACAACAACCAAGCTAAGCCCTCATAAGCTCGGTAGGTACAAACAACACACAAAACCACCTACCCAGACCCACATAAGCCCAGAAGGTGCCTATGAGTTTATATACCCCTATCGGTAGTCCCCTATCCCCGTAGGCAGTCACATAGCCCTCTTACGCATTAATATAGCCCCGTAGGTAGAACATAGCTTATATAGACAACGCATAGCCCTCTTAGGCAACAACATGGCCCTGTAGGCATCACATAGCCTTCTTAGGCGTCAATATAGCTCTGTAGGCAACTCATTTCCCTTCTAGGAATCAATATATCCCCGTAGGCAACTCATAGCCCTTCTAGGCATCAATATAGCCCCGTAAGCAGAACATATCCCTTGTAAGCATAGATCACATTCATTCAGCTAACAACAATTGCCCCAACGGCAATAATAGCAATCCAATAGGTTAGAAGCGATCAATTTAGCTATAAGCAACCTATATGAATAGCCTCTAAGTCGTGCCCAACATAGGGACACTACTAACTGAATAAGAATCCCGACAAGGGAGGATTATATCCACTCGAGCAGCCAAAAATCAACAATAATGGCTACAAGTATACCAAGGATAACAACCCAATTACGTTGCTCTAAGTTTTAAGAAAACATGTTGTAAGAAGGGAATAACCTGAACATACATTTTTTGTTATTTTCAAGTGGCCTAACAATTTTACTCACAAACCCCCTCGATACTACAACAAGGCAGGACCATAATCAACACACATGAATAGAAGATAACACGATAATCCGATAAAAGATATGTATTTCCATCACAAATTTCTATTTGCAACTTATCAAAATTAGGATCGATGAAAGAAGGGTCTTACCTTGATCTTAAGTTCGTAATACACTTCAAAATTTTAAAATATGTCCAAACCCTTGCTGTCCCAACACAAAAGCATGATATTCTACGACATCTATAAAACAAATAATACCATGTTGACGAGCACAATGCGTAGAACAACTTTTGTCAAGGACTTAAGTCGAGAAAATCTATAACTTGGTTGATCCTAGAACTGGGTTTTCTTGTTTATCTGGTTCTTCACTAAAAAACGAAGAAAAGTCAAAGAAGAAGACATATAAAAAGTTCCACTAACCTGGGGACCCACCTCACTGCCATCTTGTAGAGTCTCGCAAAAATGCAAATATCTCTCAAATTTGAAGTTGTATTAAGAAATGGTTTTATGAATTTGAAACTAGACTCGTATACCTTACATTTTATAGGTCATGGGCCCCATAAATCTTTATATATTGGGAGAAAACCCCCAAGACATTTGACCCAAATTTTAGAGAAATCTTTAAAAAGGAACTTACGATAATTTCGTCAACTTTTATTTTGCGACTTACATAACTTCAAAACTTCAAATAGAACCCTTGAATACTTAAAATATTACATACCACATCATTATTAATCTATTACTCATCCTCTTTTTCTTTCCACTAAGGTACGAGTTAATTTTAGACATTTTAAAAAATTGGGTTGTTACAATTCTATTATGGAAAAATGGGTCTATAGAAAGTATTATGTCTCATTGTCCCATATAATTACTCTTGTTGACTTGGTAGAGATTTATATGTTAGATTTTGATGTAATCCTTGGTATTGATTGGCTTCACTCATGTTATGCTTCTATTTAATGTAGAACTCGTCTAGTTAAGTTTCAGTTCCCGAATGAGCATATCGTAGAGTGGAAAGGGGGAATTCTATGCATAATGGTCAGTTTGTCTCTTGTATTTAAGCTAGAAAGATGATTTCTACGAGTTGGTTTAACCATTCAGTTAGGGTGAGGGATGTAGATTTTGAAAGCCCGACTCTCGAGTCGGTACCCTTTGTTAATGAGTTTCAGAAGTGTTCCTAGATTATTTACCCAGTATCCCTCCCGAAAGGGAAATTGATTTTGGTTTTGACGTTTTCCCAGATACACAACCTATATCTATCCCTCCTTACCGATGCCTCCGGTAGAACTAAAGAAGTTGAAGGAACAGTTGAAAGATTTGTTGGATAAGGTTTTCACCCGACCGAGTATCTCTCCGTTGGGTGCCCCAGTTTCTTTGTTAGAAAGAAAGATGGTTCTCTTCGTATGTGTATAGAATATCCACAGTTGAACAAGGTTACCATTAAGAATAAATATCTCCTTCCAAGGATAGATGACTTGTTTGACCAACTTCAAAAGGCGAGATACTTTTCCAAGATTGACCTTCGACTGGGTTGTCACCAATTGAGTGTGAAAGAAGATGACATTTCAAAGACGACTCTTTGGATTAAGTGTGGTCATTATGATTTTTTGGTGATGTCATTTGGGTTGACTAATGCTCCAACGACATTTATAGATTTGATGAATAGGGTATTGAGACAATACATTGACATGTTCCTGATGGTGTTCATTGATGATGTATTTATTTATTTGAGAAGTGAGGATGATCACGTCAATCATTTGAGGATTATGTTGCAAATTCTCAAGGACCAAAAAATCATTGCAAAGCTTAGCAAATGTGAGTTTTGGTTAAGGTCTGTAACTTTTCTTGGTCATATTGTCTCAAGTAAGGGTATTGAACTAGATCCTAACAAGATAGATGTGGTTAAGAGTTGGCCTACACCTCTATCCCCTTTCAGATATTACAAGCTTCTTGGGTTTGGCTGGTTACTACAAAAGGTTTGTTGAGGGTTTTCATCAATTGCCTCTCCATTGACAACATTAACTCAAAAGAAGGCTATGTTATTATGGTCCGAAGCATGAAGGATAGACTTACTTCCACTGCGGTGTTGACCTTACCTGAAGGGATTGATTGTTTTGTTTTTTATTGTGATGCCTCGAGAATTGAGCTAGGATGTGTGCATATGAAAATTGGGAATGTTTTTATCTACGCTTCAAGGAATCTTAAGATTCATGAAAAGAATTATCCCACCGATGGCCTTGAACCAGTGGTGTTTGTTTTTCACTTAAAGATTTGGAGGTACCATTTGTATAATATTCGTGTAGATGTTTTGACCAACCATCAGAGTTTACAATACGTGTTTAATCAGAAGGATCAAAATCTTCGCCAAAGAAGATGGCTTGAGTTATTGAAAGATTATGATATGAGTGTTCTCTATAACCCCAGTAAGGTAAATGTGGTGGCAAATGCTTTTAGTTGGTTATCTATGGGAAGTGTTGCTCATATTTAAAATGATAAAAAAGAGTAAGTCTGATATATTCATAGGTTGGCTCGGTTGGGTGTTCAGTTAGTGAACTCTACAAAGGGTGGTGTGATGGTTCGCAGTAGTTCAAAATCGTCTTTTGTGGATGATGTGAAAGTCAAGAAATGTCTTGATCCGACTTTGGCCGAATTAAAGAAAGTGGTGCTTAAAAAGTCCTTAGAGACTTTCTCCCAATGGGGATATAGGGTACTTAGATATCAAGGTCGTTTGTGTGTTCCCAATATAGATGGCTTGGGCAGAAGATCCTGTCAGAAGCCTGTAGTTCTTGATATTCCATTCACCCGGGAGCCACAAAGATGTACTGTGACTTTTGGGAGATCTTTGGTGGAATGGGATAAAGAAGGATGTTGCAGGATATGTGGCTAAGTGTCCTTATTTTTATCAAGTGAAAGTTGAGCATTATAAATCGAAAGGTTTGTCCCAAGGCATTAACATTCCTACTTGGAAGTGGGAAGATGTGAATATGGACTTTATCATTGGTTTGCCTCGCACTAAGCGACAACATGACTCGATTTGGGTTATAGTAGATGGAATGACGAAATCAGCCCATTTCATTCCCGTCAAGATTTCTTATTCAGCTGAGGATCATGCTAAGTTGTACTTAGGAGAAATGGTAAAGTTTCATGGAGTGCCTTTGTTGTAGTACCCAATTCACTTCTCAATTTTTGAGATCTTTTCAAAAGTGTCTTGGGACTCGTGTTAAACTTAGCTTTCCTTTCATCCATAAACTAATGAGCAAGCAGGGCGTACTATCCGAACTTTGGAAGATATGTTGAGAGCTTGTGTGATAGATTTCAAGGGTAATTGGGATGATCATTTGCCTTTGATTGAGTTTGCCTATAACAATAGTTATCACTCAAGTATCGGTGTTGCTCCATTTGAATTTCTATATGGTAGGAGGTGTACATGTCTAATAGGATGGTTTGAGGTTGGTGAAGTTTCCCTAATAGGGCCTGAGTCGGTACACGAGGTATGGAAAAAGTATGACTTATTAGAAAACGGTTGAAAAGGGCTCAAAGTCGGAAAAATTAATATTCTGATGTGAGAAGGAGAGATCTTGAGTTTGATGTTCATGATTGGGTTTACTTGAAAATCTCACACATGAAGGGCGTAATTAGGTTTGGTAAGAAGGGGAAGCTTAGTCCTCGTTATGAGGGCCCATATCAGATTTTGAGGTGCACTGGTAAGGTTGCTTATGAAGTTGAATTGCCTAATGAATTGGCATTGGTGCATCAAGTTTTTAATGTCTCCATGTTGAAGAAATGTGTTGGTGATTCGACATCCATATTTCCCTTAAAAGATTTGGGAGTTAAGGAGAACCTTTCTTATGAGGAGGTCCCGATTGAGATTTTAGATCGGCAAGTCAAAAAGTTGAGGAATAAAAAAGTTTCTTCCATGAATGTTTTGTGGATGAATCAATTAGTTGAGGGTGCTACTTGGGAGGCCGAGACCGACATGATGTCTCAATTTCCTCATCTCTTTCCTTCTATCCCTACTCTTGATTGAGGTATTGAGTTCCTCATGGTTCACTTTTTTGTGTCATGTGTATTAGAAATTCCCATGATTTTCTCATTTATGCATGTTCATGAAAATGCTTAAGTTTTGAGAAAATGAATAAACTTGATTGATTTCTAAATGTTTATGTGCATTGAAGTATGAGTTGCATATAGACTTCATTATATTATTGTTTGAACATGCTTTAGCTTGAATTTGATATTTCCTCCTCGGATTTGTGCATTTATGAAATTGCTTGCATTTTTGCCAGTTAGATTTAGTTTCTACCTTTCTCATGATGTCTTGAATCTTATTCGAGGACGCATGATTGAATGGGGAGATAATGTAATGCCTCAGATTTGAGAAAGGGTAAAAATTTCAGCTTTTAGGAAATCTGGTGCCAGTTCTTATGGAGCCATCCACGGCCCGTGGAACGACCCACGAACCATAGGAGGTGTCCCTGGTTGGCAATTGGGTTTTTCCAAAAAAAGGGTCTACATCCACGGCTAGGATTGACAAATCGTCATTGGACCCACAGTCCGTGGATGAGGTCCATTGACCAAAGCCTCAATATGGATTCAAACGCCAAACGGCGGTCGAACAGGATGGACCATCGGTTGAACCATGGTCCATAGGTCGTGTCCGTCGTCTAGGTTGACAATTAAATTTTTAGGGTCTTTTCCTAATTAGTCTAGCCTTATACTATGTCGTCTTACTCTTCACCAAAACCCATATATAAGTTTTTAACTGCAACATTTCCCAATTAAAAATCAATCTATCAAATTTACAAAAGAAGAACTAATCTTCCTCCCAAATATTTCCCTCTCTATAAAGCTTGAAGAAGAAGGATCTAAGCTAGGGTTTGCAAGCCAAGTCTCAAATCCATCGATTGAAGTTAAGCAATTGGCATTGAGCTATGATAGTTTTTATCCATGGATTCCTTCCATTCATGGAGTTCCAAAATTCTCCATTTTTCAAACCTAGAAATCCTCAATTGAGTTAAGGTTTTCTTCTATGTTATGGGTTCTCCTAATTATTGATCTCTAATTTATGATCTATGATTCATGAATTGAGTTAATCTCATGATTTTATTATGATTCCCCATAAACCCATGAAATCCACATGTTTTCAATGTTATGATCGTATAATGTGGGTTTTGGATTATGAAAGAAGATTACATGAAATCAAGCATGAAATAATAGAATTACGTGAATTTATGATGAATTTCCATGAAACCATGTCTAACTCATGTTTTCTAGATATTGATACATAAAAGTGGGTTTTGAGCTATGACAGATGAATTGTGGAATTATGCATGTTCTTATGAAATTGATGTAAATATTTTAAGGATGCTTTGAGAGTGAAGTATCAATAATGTTGTTGTTGTTGTGTTGCTGAAAGGATTTTTCATATACACATTAAAAACATGGTTGTGAAAGGATTTCTCACATAATAAGGGTTCTTAGGGTTGAAAGGTCTTCTCAACTAAAATGAACCAATGCTAAGAATCTATTCTAATGATCATGCAAGAGGCGCCTCTAATTGAAAGAGAAGAGGCGATTACCCATGTCATACGATATAAGGAGAAGAGGCTACTACCCATGTCACATGATGTAAGGACAAGAGGCAATTACCCATGTTCCTTTAAGAGCTAAGATGAATATTACTAAGAACTATTCCATGGAAGTTAAACTTAGAACAGAGTGGACAAGTGGCGATTACCCATGTCCCATAACTATGTGCCAACATAGGATAGTCTAGATAGACATCAGCTAGTTGATCCACAATAGCTCGAAGTTCGTGGTCCTTACCGTGGAAAGTAAGACAACTCTTTTCGGTGTGGGAGAAATCGGAATTCATGTTGTTAGCTCACATGGTCTTATATGCCATTTAAGTCTACTTCCCATAAACAAGTAAAGTTATCATGAACCAAGGTTACTTTAATAAGTATCATAAGTATATTTAAAGATAACATTCATTTGCTTTGATCACGTCTTATGTCTTATGCTTCCTAACCATCAAGTTTCATAATTTAACTTGATCATTGCATTCTAATGAAAATGTCCTAATTTAGCATGATTTAAATTTTTATATGCATGGCTATTATACTTGGTACATGTTTGTACTAAATCATACTCTTGCCTACATTTTCCCCAAATGTAAGGTCCGATTGTTAGAGTTCTCTATTTTGTGGCTAGAGCTTGATTTGAGAGATTCAAAGCTTTGGTGAGTCCTCATGATTCGAGGATAGATTTTCATTATTTTCAGTTTTCTTTCCTACTTTCCATTTTTGACATGATGTATGAGCTAGGCCTAAATTTCATTCTTATGTACTAGATGGCTAATGAGACAAGTTTTTAGACTTCGACTTTACTTTTGTAAAATATTATGAACTTGAAATGTTGTTCTTTATCTCTTTTATTTTATTTCTTATGTTATGAATGTTAAGTGGTTTGTATGGGGTCTCTCGGGGTCCTATACCTTATTTTACACCTAGGGGATACCTTGGGTCGTTACATCCTAAAGTCCAAATCTCTTGATAGGAATTCTCCATGGTATAAAATTATCTATGGGATTCTACCCCGAATCTTTGTTTGGTTTTTATTGACTACTACTGTTGTCCCTTTTAATTGGTTTTATGGAGGACATTTAAGAATAATCAAAAATGGCTCCGTTGCCAGGAAATGGTGCTTAAGAATTTAAATTCAGAAGTAAGATTTTTAACTTTGTTTATTTGTACTAGATTTTTGTTTGGTGGTGTTGTTGTCTAATTTGCACGTTTACGCAATGAGTGACCATGGAAGTGACAATTGTAGTCACTTTGATCTAGAAAAATATGGGTGATTTGAATGATATGCACATGAATGTTATTCAAACCATGGGAGAAATCCGGATACCCCCCTCCATCACACACACGGGAGGGTTGTGTTTCACATAACCGGATTAATGATACAATTGCTCCAGATGCAAGGAAATTGTGGGGGCCTAGCTCATCTGGAGCCCTATGAGCACCTTAGGAATTTCATGGAGGTATGTGGACCTTTTGTGTTCAAGATTATCTTTCAAGGGTCCGTAAGGTTGAGGTTATTCCCGTTCTCTTTAATGGGAGAGGTTACAAGATGGTCGGCAGAATTGCCAAATGATTCTATACCTTCATGGGAAGAGGTAAATGATGCCTTCTTTGAGAGATTATTTCAACCCTCAAAGATTGCTAAACTTTGAAGCCAAATACAATATTTCAAGAGTATTGGAGGTGAATCATGAGTCTGAGATTTGGAATCATTTAGGGCTTTATTTACAATGACTTACTGTCCTCAAATGCTTATTTTGTTCCTATAACTGATGTAAAACCCTTGATTTCTAGGTATATGGATTGAGGAACAAAGAAAGGACACTAATTTCCAAAAAGGAACGAAGCGAACTGAAAGAATGAAGAAAAGCATGCATGGTGATCGCCAAGTCCACTTGGCGAGTCGTCGAATGGCTTCTTGACCGCCTAAAGTTCCAGTATGCCAAACCCTGAATAAAATAACCAAGTTGGCGAGAGAAAAGAGCAGTCGGTGAATTGCCGAGTGGTTCCATGATGCAGTGTTAGATCTCCCAAAGTTATAGATCTTGTGGACCCTGAAGGCCAAAGTAGGAGGGCAAGGAAATCGACAAAAAGGCGGATCACCAAGTGGATCGACGAGCCCGACTTACTGCACAGAATGGCTCTTTGCAGCATATTTTTGGCGACTATAAATACATTTTTGAACAGTTAGTTTAGTATGGAATTTTGATAGAATTTCATATCTAATTTTTCATCATATCAAACAAATTTTCTCTAGTTTTCCCTAAGCTTTGGAGATTTGAAGTCGTTCACTTTTGAGAAATTTGAAGTGGGTCTGTGAGATTCTTCGAATTGGAACATTGTAAGAATGAAATCAATCTTACCCAGTTGTTGGAAACTCAATTTGGTAACGATTTTTATCTTTATATGATGTCTAGGTAAAATCCCCAATTCTAGGGGTGTGATTATGGGTTGATTAACTTTATGGGTATTGCTAATTGTTTGTTTAAATGCTGTTTAAAAGTGAGTTCATGCAGTAATTATGGTTTAATTAAAGAATTGTAGTTGCAAATGCAGTTCTACTCTTATGTTTTTTGCTTGCTCGAGAGATAGGATTTAAAAGTAAGCTTATTGATTGATGGTTAGTGGTCATTGGGTTTACATGGGTTCAGCTCGAGAGACTGAGTCCTAAACAGAATCCCACATATTCATCTCGAGAGAGTGAATAGACTAAGTTGTGGGCTGGTCGTATTTTTCTTGCTTGTTGATGTTCGAGAGAAATCAACTTGATTCGGGGTAAATTATTCGAGAGAAATTTATTCCCTCTATGGATTATCTTACTCACTAATATATAGCTATTTCCTAACACTTGCAATTACCCATTTTTCTATATTAGCATATAATCGAATCACATCCCAGTAACCCATCTCATTATTGGTATTTCGTATTGATTTCCGTTGTTGTAGTTGATAATTCCAAACAAAAACCCCTTATTTGACATTCGTATGAACCCTTGATTTAAATGAGGTTTTTATTCGATAAATTCTATTCCAATGACTTATTTGATCATATTCGTACTTCCCAATTAATTCTCAAACACGTACCCCTCCATGTGGGATTTGACCCCAACTCATTTAGTTGGGTTTTATACTGACTAGCAATCGTTGAAACTTAGAATTGGATGAAGTGTCCTTAATATGTTAAATTAAAATGGCACTGCTACCGGGGAGTGGTGTTGTTTGAGATTTTTTTGGTGAAGTTGAATTTTGTTCTTTTTAGTCATAGTTGAATCTACTTATTTATAGTTTTTTTGTTTGTTGTTGTTTTAAAACAGAGGATATTAGTGTCAACAGAAGCAACGGTAGCAAAGTGGGCCACCAAGATGACATTGAAAATCTAAATGATGTCAATGAGCTGAATGCTAATGACCCTAATCTTGTGGGTGGAGTTGGTGTCATTCGCTTGCCTCCGGCTGAAGGGAACACTGTGTTCCACATCACAAGCACCATGTTGTAGCTTTTGCAATTGAAAGGGTTGTTTGGTGGGTTGTCTCATGAGGATCCCCATGATCATATAACAAACTTTTTTGATGTTTACGGGTCATTCCCCTTCAAGAATATATCTCAAGAGTCTGTCCGGTTGAGGTTGTTTCCATTTTCTCTAATGGGAGAAGCGTGCAAGTAGTTGGCCGAATTGCCATGAGACTCCATCACTTCATGGGAATAGCTTGTCACCACATTTCAAGTGCGATTTTCCCCTCCTTCGAAGATGATGACACTTCGGGATAGCATTCAAAGCTTCAACCGTTTAAAGGGT
Source organism: Solanum chiquidenum (assembly GCA_029582725.1). Classification (NCBI taxonomy): domain Eukaryota; kingdom Viridiplantae; phylum Streptophyta; class Magnoliopsida; order Solanales; family Solanaceae; genus Solanum; species Solanum chiquidenum. The sequence continues at coordinate 6,212 of JAJOOS010028460.1, read as the reverse complement.
GAGCCAATTCATGAGACTTAGATAAGATTCAAGAAGTTGGTGCTGCAATGCCCAACTCATGGTTTACCCGACAACGTTTTGCTGCAATACTTTTACCGAAGACTTAATTCAGTGAACAAGGGAGCAGCTAACAAATTTTCTCTGGGAGATTTGATGCAACAACCTTACGTTATCGCAGCCCAGCTCTTGGATGGTATGACCAAAATTAACAGAGCATTGTACACTCGCGAAGATCGGGTCTCCACTCTCACTTTTAAATTGACAAAGGATCAGATTGAGAAAGATCAAGGGAGGGACCAAAACATGGCAAAGATCATGACCCAAATTGACGTTTTGTCTAAAAATGTCATAGGAGTTGGTTCTACGAGTGTTAATGATATGAGTATTGAGTGTGTAAACCCCGAAGAGGCCAAGTTTTAAGCACTGTATAACGAGGAGGTGAACTTTCTAGCCAATTAAGGAGGTGGTTATTTTACAAACTACCCAAGGAAGGGTGGTAACCAAGGTTGGAACATGGATAGGTATATTCCTCCCCATGAGCATCAAAAGCCCAAAGATTCTGACGTTGGCCGTTCTGAGGATATGCACTCTCATATTCTCAACAAGGTTGAAGGGTATGATAAAATTTTGAAGGGAATGAAGGAAGATGTATCGACCCTTACCAGATGGTTACTTATTACTCCGTCTCTATCAAGCAGTTGGAGACCCAAATGGGTTAGATTTCGTCTCATTTAAACTCGAGAGAAAAAGGGGGTTTGCCTAGTGACACGACGTTAACTAAGGCGCTTCTTGGGAGGCAACCCAAGTATTTATTTGCTTTCTTTTTATTTTAGAAATAATCGTGTGTTGATTTTGCAGGTTGAAGAGTAGAATGTGTTTGAACAGTGCAGGTTGGCGAGTAAAAGGCCCAGTCGGCGACACACCAAAATGATTGGCGAGCCCGAATTGGACCGCCGTTGGATTCAATAAATTCTAAGGTTGGAGTTTGTAAAACACGACGGGCCTTGGAAAAATCAGCGTGTCACCGAACGGGTCAGCGATCATGACGTTGTCCGTCGTTTGGATCCAAACATTAACTGGAGGTCTTGTAAAACTCGGTGAGGTAAGTGACCAATTGGCGTGTCGCCAAGTGGTTCGGCGAGCAAAATTAATGTCGCCGAAAGGGTGAGAATTGGACGGTTTTAAGGGCCAAAGGTTTAAAATTTCAAACTCTTTCACATTCCCTCACTTTTTAACTTCCCAAGATCACACCCACATTAGATTTTTTTGATATTTTTGCATTTTACTGCTTGTTAGTCATTTATTGTGTGCTCGGAGTTGGAATTCTTTTGCCGCCTATGTAATGAACCATAAAACAAATAAGTGAAACTAGAGCCTTATTTGGGTGTGTTTGAGTTGGGTTTGAGGTTTGAGGGTATTTGATGTTGTCCCGAGCCATGGTTAAGGGTTTTAGGGATTAAACATCAAGGTACGACTCCCCAAGGACCACCCTAAGTGTCCTTGAAGAGGACCCTAAGTGTAACCCCAAGACCGCAAAGAATCATGATGTTTGGCCAACATGGGGTGAACCACGGATGGGATCCATGACCCATAGGTCCATCCACAGTCCATGGATGGACTCCGTGGGTCCGACCCCCATGAGGCAGGCTGCAGCCTCAGACTACGGACACACAGGACGGTCCGTCATTGGACTCACGGTCCGTGAGTCTAGTGCGTGGTCCTCACCTACAATTTTCTATTTTGACTCGGCAAGGGTGAGGGTCATTTGGTAAACTTCTTAGTAATTGTTTTAAGTGTATGGACGGTTATTTTAGGGTTATTAAGATATTTTAAGCGTATTAAAACATTAAAACCCTATTTTAGATTTCATTATTCAAACTCCCCAAATCAAAATCCCTCCCTTTCCAAATATCTTCTCTCTAGAACTTCAATGAAGACCAAGAGAAGAAGAAGACTTAGGGATTGAATAGGAAGGCTAATTGAGTAGATTTTTGTGGAATTCATCTATTAAGGTATGGCGATCCTTCATCTAGGGGTATCTTTCAACCCTAGAGTCCATTCAAAATAGATTCCAAAGTTTTAAAGTTTCTCAAAAACCCTAGGTTTTAATCAATCTCATGGGTTCTTTCATCAAACGTTTTCAACTGGTTTCTAATGAAAAATTATGATTGTATTGGTGTTGAATTGATGATTTATGATGAAAATACTCTATGAACCCATGAATTCTCTCAATTCCTAAATTGTGCCTTATGAAGTGGGTATGTTGATCATGAATAAATGTTGATGAATTATGCCTAAATTGATTTAGATTGTTTATTCGTATCATTATAGATGCCTTAATTGAAGTAAATCATTGGTGTGTTGGTGACTTTTGATCATGGCCTTGAAAGGGAATGTTATGACCTAAATTACATGTTGAAGTAGAATTGTGCTAGAGATGTTGATCCATTTGAAAGGTGGAGGTGTTTACTTACTATGTATGATTATTATGTGAAGGATGTGCATCTGATTTCAAAGATAGAATGATGATCATGTATACAATGTAATTGTGTTATTGTTGATAGTATATTCTCGATTGACACTCATGAATGATGATGATAGAATGTGAAGGGTTTATATGATGTAATTTTCTAACTTGAATTGGTAGGCTTAGGCATCATTTCTTATATAATGAATATGTCTTGACTTGACGAATATGAATCGATAGGCTATGAAATTCCTTTCATATATGAGTAATAAATTTGTCTTGACTTGATGGATATAAATTGATAGGCTTAAGGCATTCTCTTCATAGATGATCTATCGTAATGAAGACTCTAGAATTGATAGGCTAATGGCATTCCTTTCTTAATTAGTTAATGAACCATGAATTGATAAGCTTATCACATTCCTTTAATGAGTATAAGAATGTAATGAGGGACCATGAATCGATAGGCTTATGGCATTCTTTTCATGAGGACTCTAGAACTATCCTTGAATGTACCATGAATTGATAGGCTTATAGAATTCCTTCCTTGTGTAATGATGTATCATGTGTAGGTATGCCTACGACATTCCTCCCTAGTACACTAATGTAATGTGAATGAAATAATCTATGGGAATGTAGGCTATGCACCGAGTGGATATGGTTATATGGAAACTCTCCCAATGTTAGGTTAGAGTTTTAAGGAACATCTTCCTATCCCATAACTATGTGCCCACATATGATATTAGCTAGAGAATTCCATCCGAGCTAATGTTACCGTTCTACCTTAGGCAAGTAGAACACCTCTTTACGGTGTGGGGCTATAGGACAACTGATTCCATGTCTAGCTTGCATAGTCTATGTCGGTTAAACGCTTATTCCCATCATGTGAGATGTGCATTATGGTTTCTTGAGAGGTTTTATGAAGTGTAGGTGGTAGTATGGGATGCCATCTATACATTACACGAGTAGGCTTTGATAGGGTCATAGTGAGTTCTCTAAGTCTTAATGACTAATGTATGAAAGTTCTCTAAATGAAGTAATTGAAGAATGTTGACTCCAAAATGCTTAATGTGATATGCATGCTATACTTGGGTTATATTATGAGTTATTTTTCCTTGTCATGCCTTATGAAATGTTGTGTCTCTTATCTACGGATATTGTGTAAAGGTGAAAAGGAAGGAATGGTAAGTTCACTTTTGGTGACCATAATGTGGTGCCTTGGTATGGATGGTGGTATGGGACGCTATCCATGCATTGCACAATATATAGCATGAGGCTTACTTAAGGTGAAGGTCTAAGGTGAAGGTAATGGTTTACATGATGATATTGTCTAAATATGGTATTATGACTTTTTATGATGATTATGCTTGTATTGTAAGTATCTTACGCAATTGTACATGATATTTCTAAAAATTGGCATAATGCATGGTTTCCAACCAAAATGTCCCTTTTTAAACCAATTTTTGCATGGTCATCATACTTAGTACAATTTTGTGTGCTAACCCGTATTTCTCTTATTTTACTATAGGTATAGGTTCCGGCAAGTGATTGCTTCTAGCTAGAATAGAAGTGTTTGGATTGAGTTTCCCCCAAGACTTGGTATGTCCTCATGGATTTGAGGACAAGAACTTTTATGTTTCCTTTTTTTCATGTAATAGACATTCTAGTCTTTTCGATTGTAAAGGGTCGTGTCCCTACTTTAGTTTCAAGTACATTGTTAAGATGACCATGTGAGATTTAGACTTCCACTGTGTCTTTTGAAAGAATTTAAATGAAGTTTTTGATAGTTTGGATTTAAATAAGTTTTAATTTCACACTATTTTCCTTATAACGAATGTTATGAATGTTATGATGCTTGTATAAGACCCCTTTGGGGTGGAGTACGCCGTGTCGCATTCGGGGCGTAAACTCAGGTCGTGACATCCTAGATTTTTAAACTATTTATTCAGCAATAAAGGTTGGTTTTACGAATCCCGAACTTGTATTTAGCTTTTTTTACTCAATTGCAATTGTTTTGATCTTTGTGATGTGTGTTGGGCCTCTTTGAATCCATGTTTGTGTGTTTATTCCCAATTTTAATTTGAATATCATGCCTATAATGCCCAAAATGTTAATTTCCTAAATTTCATACTTTAAAATTGATCTAAATTATTGGGTTGCACCAAATTGTTGTTAGGTTTAGTCGGGTGAAGTCTGAGTAGCCTATAATGGTGCTAAATGACACACTTTTCCCGATGAAGGAGCATTTGACGTCATTCCTAAGGGCGTAGGTCGTCAAATGGACAATTTTAGCAAAACCAAGAGAAGTCTGAGTACCCCAGGGGCATGGGTCTTATGGGTCTGAATCTAATTGTGTTAGTGTATGTTTTGATTTTATTTTCGTGGGTGCGAGCTTGATTTTGGGAGTCGGGGTGAAAATAGGCACGTTGGGCAGTTTGGTGACCTTGGTCGAGCGCGCTGTACCACTCGGCGGTTCACCAAATTCCCCTTGATCACCTCTAATTTCATCCTACTATTTAGTTTTGGTTCTTTACCTTTCAACAAGAAGCCTGAGTTTGGCGAGTGCACTCGGTGACTCACCGGAATTCTTCTATGATAGCCCTTTATACACCCCTAAACCTTAAAATACACTGTAACTTTTGGCGGACTTATCTTTACTCGCCAAATGCTATCGAGGATTTGCCGAAAGGCCCCTATAATCGCCGACATGCAAATATTTTCGGGGAATTTTTGAGCCAATCATTTCGGCGATCCCGATCTGGCTCGCCAAAGTGATTTGGTGACTCGCCGATCGATTCAGCGAGTCTGTCTGCAACTATTTTTCTGAAAATTTTCTTGAACTGTTCCTAACTTTCTACGATAGTTCTGCATATATGGCTAGAGAAAAAGTGTCTGGTAGAGATATGTTGCCCCCCAAGAGGGCTAAGGGAATAACTATTAATGAGGATGTAGTTGCATCCAGGGCAAAGGCTACCAAACTTCCAACTACAGGTGGGAAGGGAAAAGGGAAGGGTAAGGCACCTTCTCCTGCGTCACAAGAGGCTAGCTCTGACAGTGATGAAATATATGCCACTCATCTCACCACTTCTGAGAGTGAGGGGGAGCACCAGGACTATAAGGCTACAACTTCGGAGCCTGAAGATGAGCTACTATCAGTCTAGAGGGCGGAGCTGCGATAAAAAAGGTTGAATAATCCATTCAGGATGAGGATACCCTAGGCCTCTACTCCTCCCCATGCTTCGGCACAAGTTGTGGTCCTAGCACCACCTACACAGGGTCCTCCTCCCCGGTCTATGAATAGGCTAAAGACGAAGGGGTTGAGGACCATTATTGAGGAGAAGCGGTTGTCGATAGATGGAGAAATAGACTGATACCCAGAGATATGGCGTACCATAAAGGCCTGCGGGTGCTAGATTTTTACTAAACCTCGGGATTCCTATATTCCTAGTTGAGTCTGTGAATTTTACGCTTCATATGGGGACTTGGTACCACAGGGAAAGAGAAAAGTTGCAACCTTCAAGCTAGTGTACTACGTAGTTGTCAGGCGAAAGAAGGTAAAGTGTGGCAATGATGATATAAAAGTTGTATAAAAATGTACCAATGATATACCGTGAGTTTACGGTATTTCTAATACATTTCACTTAAGAGTTGTGTGTGTCTAGGGCCTTTTAGTATTGGTTTTTATGTGTTTTAATCATATGTTGCAGGAAAGATGTTCAGGCGCGGAAGTAAAGAGACAGCTGAA
>JAJOOS010028459.1:0-37112 GCA_029582725.1 Solanum chiquidenum | reverse complement strand
GGACGGATTTTTATCCCCCCAATCCCGGTCCCCCCAAAATCCCGGCCAATTGGTCCCCCGTCCCGTCCCGTCCCCCTTCGTCCCGTCCCCCAGTCCCCGTCCCCGTCCCCTTGCCAGCATATTGATGCAAAAAAAGAGAAATGCAATATATTGATGAGTTTATGATTTGATGAATATAAACATATTCCACCAACGAATGTGGCGCAACAGATGAGTTGCATTTCGAGTTTAAGTTTTGGGTATGAAGGAAAAATTCTTGGCAGGGAGCGCTCCCCCTGAATAGAGCTTTACGTGGCCCGAATGAGGCCCACATAACGCGAATCTAGATTAGTCCGACTCCAATACGGGTATCGAACGATGAATGAAAAAGTAAAAAAATAAATATAAAACAAATATTATATACATAACTAAAATGTGCTCAAATGTAAGACAATATTCAACTTTAATAAATATTATATTGAAAAAGATCATATGATGGTTTTTCAGTCATATTGTCTTCATCTTTTTCAATTAAGCATGTTATGGATGCCTATTAAATTGTTCATATATAAAATAGATTAGATTAAGACGGGGCTAAGTACACTTTTTACCATTTAAAAATATTTATTAATTGCATTGGCTCATTTTAATTGATTCATTTTGATAGTCTCAATTATCCACTCGTAATGATGTTCACTTCCACCTAATTGACACTCGCAAAGTCTATTTTGATATAAAGTTGCATAACACGATGACTTATCTTTCCTTTTTCGAAAAAGATCATGTTGAAAGATTTATGATATATCTGAATGAGGAAAGAAGCATGCAACTCATCGCCATATTTGAGGGAAATCAATTAAAAGATCTTCTTTACATACACAATATGGGTATGAATGAATATACAATCAAACCAAGTGATTGGCGGGTTTTGATGTGTGCTACAACTTGAGAAAAGTTTCTACTGAAAATATTGATTCAACAATTCGTAATAATTATCTTTCAGCTAGTTTTTATTTTTAAATTCTTTCATTTTTCTCTTTTAAAGTTTCTTACCTTTAAATTCTCCATTGTTTTAATCTTTGAATTCTCCTTCTTTTTCTGTTTTTTCTATGTTGAACTCTCTTCAACTCTATTGTGCAATTATTAGGTGTTAAATTCTACAACCACGATGATATTCATAGGGATATCAATCATGGTAAATTTAAAATAAATCTCAATTATTTAAGTGTTATAATATATGTAAACAATAATATCTAAACTTTTAACATTAACAACTAATATACATTAGCGTTTGCTAATTTTTTTCTTCTTCTCATACTTTGAAGTCAATATTGCGGTTTGTTTTGAAAAAATCAATAGAGCTGCAAGGCCTTGAGTCCATTTTACACCTACGATATACATTTGTATGTCATGATTTTTTCTTAGTTCTTTTTTTTTCTTTCTATTTATCGATTATTTAATGATAAAACTTTGTTTTTGTGTATAGGAGATTAATAGAATTTGGAATCACAGTTATACGAAAAGATATTTTTATGAAACTAATGAACTCACGTGGAATTGAGTTTGAAAAAATTAAGACAATATTATTGTGATGATATAAATATAATACTAATTTTTTCTTCTTTTTATCGAAAATGGGAAGATATTCACTCCCTTAAAGTAAATCTAGTTCTCTCACTTTCATTATTTTTAATTATTAATAATTTATGCATTAATTAATAATATGATTTTCCTCATTGTTTTGAATGAATAGTAGTGATAATTGCATTAACTAATGATATGATTTATTTTCAAACAGATATCATCTGTAATAACTATTCGTAATAGTGATTCATTACATCTGGATAATAGTAAAAAAAATTCATAAATATAATTTCTTTATTCATTTATATACTTAAAAATGATTTATTATTATTAAATTTTGATTCATAGATATTGAACTTCTCAAATTCGTTTGGCTCCTCTTGAAAGTCTATTCATATTTGCATATTTGAGTAGATGAGGCACTTCGACATCTTTATTTTATCATTTCAATCCATACAGATCATAACTTATACTTCATTGTTAATCTTAAGTTAGATAATAAAAGCTGACCGAATTACATATATTTTAGAATTTAACGGGCAAGCCCAAACTGATCCCTTATTTTGATGAATAAAAAAATTTAAATTCAACAAGTTTTTAATTATTGTATATAGCTGTCAAAATATTTTTTATTTGGATATGATTTTACTATGTTTGAGCTTCTTAATTCTCATGCTCTTTATTTTTCGGCTGCTAAGAATTTTGTTGACAAAATATGATGGCAGTTCTACTTGAAAAAAAAAAGTGATAGAAGAAAAATTGTTTGAAGCATAATTAGAAATTACTTTTGCTAGATTTTTTTTACTTTGACTTGAACTAGGAACTTAGCATTTTTTCCTAAAATAGTTTTAATTCTATGATGCTGTTTTTTTTTTTGCGTGTGCAACAATCTATTTTCGTCACTATTTTGAAATATATTTATATTTTTATGCTGTCAACAATCATTATTTTAGTCATTTTTGGATTTCCCTCATTATTTTCACATTCATTTATTTATTTTTACTAATAAAATCAATTCATAATTAACAATGCCTAGTAAATTACATAATCAAATTATGAATAATTCATATCTTTACATCTTACTAGTAACTTCTCTTTTTAAATATTATTCATGATTTTGTCTGTTTCATTTTCATAATTTTAAAAAATATTTAATTAATGTTTAAAAAATTATAATAAACAAATGTAATAATAAAGACACAATAAAGAAATTCAAAAGTTTTTTTTTACGAAATCAAATTTTGTATAAAGAGTACTTTTACAAAAATAGAGGAAACTAAAATATAAAAATTATTTTCCCAATGTATTATTATTCCATTTATTGCATTACAATACTAATATATATACATATGAATAGTTTGCACTTAAAAAGAAGGAAACAAATTCTTTTTTTTATATGTTGAAAAAATATATGAAAAACATATCATGTTGCACATGAAGAAAAAAATCAATATTGTCTTACATATCCGATACTGACAAATATAAATATTACATACTACTTTATTAAAATAAGGTATGATCCATTTTAGATTTATTATCTATAAAATTAAAATTATATAAATTTATTAATTTTTTTATAGTCGCGTGAAGTGCGGAAAATTTCACTAGTGATTTTATATATATATATATATATATATATATATATATATATATATATATATGGGAATATAAATATTCAATTCATATTTTTCAATTTTAAATATCATACTCCCAACCAAACTCAACTTAAGAAATTATGATCTAAAATACTGATTAATTGTATCATTCGTATGACTATAATTTATTTTATTTAATTAAAAAAATTAACATCAAATTATTTCTGATCTATTATTAAAAAGATACAATATTATTTTTGAAATAGAGTAAAAAATAATAATGAGACTATTCAATAACTGATAGATAAATATTTTTCATCGCTAGAATTGGATAGGTTTATAGAACGTGTATGAAGTTAAACTACAATAAATCGTTTTGCTCTAATATCTGTCACATTTATAAAACCCACATTTTTAACATTAAGGAGGAGGAAAATAATAGAGTAGTTGGGAACAAGTTATCCTATAATTAACTATTTTGATAATTATCACACTTAATAGTAAATAAAATCTTTACTTACAAAAAAAATACTTAATTCGAAACTCGTCATCTTAGAATTATTATCCACTCTCAATATAAAATAGAAATAACACTTATCATTTAAGGAAAAAAAATCCCGTAATTTTATATCCATACCAAACATAAATAAATTCATCCTAAATTAATCCAAATTACCCTTTATATGTGGTGCCAAACTTTCCCAAAAAGAATCTCACAAGTCAATCCTTTGTATAACTTTGATATTTTTTTTCTAAGTTCATGCATCAAAACTAGAGTTCCAAAATTATCTACTTCTAGTTTATTTTCCAGATTATTTGGGGAGAATTGTTTCATTTAAAAATAATAATCATGTTGGTACAAAATATAACTTAAGAATATTTCTCAGCAATTATAAATCACATTGGTGTCTCATTGTAATTTTTGATTTATTTTATAGTCCTAGTTTGCCACAGATGATTTTTGTTTCTACTCAAGTGCCATACATGAGGTCTATTTTGGTACAAAGTTTAGTATTGCAAGATCCCACGTTGGAAAAGATCATGTTAGGGGGTTTGTGAAACATTTTATTGATGAGAATGGCGTGCAATTTGTATTGATATTTGAGAGAAACCAACTGAAAGGAATTTTTTTACAAATGCAATGTAGATGAACATTCTCTTGCATCAAGAGATGCAATATATTGATGAGTTTATGATTTGATGAATATAAAACATATACCACCAACGAATTGTGGTGCGATGAGGTTGTTTCTCCCTTAACAAGAGGTTTTGGATATGGAAGAAAGATCTATGGTAGTGAGCGCTTTACCCTCAATGTGGGTCGGATTGAGCCATATAGGATGCGATTCCTAATTAATCCACTTCAATACAAATACCGAACATTGAATGAAAAATAAAAAAAAATAAAAAAACATATAGTATAGATAGTTGATATGCACCCAAATGTAGAATAATATTTTATTTTAATAAATATTTTATTAAAAAAGATCATATGGTGATTTTCCAGTCATATATTTATTTTAATTTTTTTTTAGACATGTTTTAGATGCCTAAATTGTTCATCATATTTAACAGATTAGGTTTAAATGATATTAAAAACAAGAATTGAAATTTTATATAAGTTAATCTAGTTTCATGTGTTTTGAAATTTATGGAGCAAGTACGAACTGAACCCTGATTTTGATGGATTAGAAAACATCAAATTGAACCAACAACTCTGTGGATTGGAAAAATAAATGTAACATCCCGCTTTATAAAAAGCTAAATTTAGAAAGAACTAATTTGGAAAGAGCCAAATTTGAATTTTACAAGTTATGTTTAAGTTGTGAGTTTTGGATCAACTTCAAACGACCATTACTTTCAGTACAGGATGAGTTAGGTGGCCCATATGATATTAAATGAAAGGTCTTGGAGTCCTCTTTCCAACGCCGCTGAGTTTGCTAATTTTTGAGTTCGGATGAGAGAGATATCCCCGTTTGAGTCAGCCTGTCCAGTTAAGGAAAGTTGCCCGAATTAGTGAGGGGTATTTTGGTCTTTTCCTTATCCAATCAGATTAAAACATTTTTAGTAATATTTTGGGGTCAAATCTGATTTGGGTCAGTTTTACAGATCCTAATTACGCTTAGGGTTTTAGAAGAGAGTTTAAAAAGAGAAAAGAGGAGAAAAGAGGGAAGGTTCAAGGCGTTCATCAAGTTTTCTTGCGAATCAAGGATTGTTTCGCCAAGGGTTTGATCCCTAAGAGGTATGTGAGTTCTCATAGTATTGGATTTGTTTACCCACACACCAATCATGTTATTTTAATGAAATTTCGTTCTTCTGTTTGAAGGATTTTAGTTCTTGATGAGTTTTCTTGAAATTTCATTAGTATTATTGATTGTTGGGGTTTTAATGAATTCTTGAGATGAATGTTAGTGATTTGAGGGTTGTTTCAGTAGATTATCATGTACTTATGTTGGGTATTCAAATCTAAGTGAGTTAGAAAGAAACTATTTGATTCTAGGTGAATTAGGGTCAGAAATCGAGAAAGAAAATTCCTCGGGTAATTTTGGGCAGAGGCTGGCGGGTCGCCCCATCAATGCGCCATAAAACATGTTCTGTAGTTTAGGGGCTGGCGCCAGGGTCGCTTGCCCACACCCCTTCTCCGTCGTTTGGCCTGTCTGAGTTCTTTCAAAGGGTATCTTTACTCCCTATTGATTCTAACTACTCTAAACTACATCTAAACATCGAGAGATTATTCATAACATGAATCATAACCCTTTAATCCATAATTCAAATTCAAGGTAGAGCTAAGAGTAAAGTCTTGAGAGTTCTTTCGAGTCTTTTTAAGAAGTCTTTTACAATCTTTTAAACTTGTTTTAAGACTTGAGTACTTGAGTATGAGGATGAGTAGAGTTGAGTTCATTTTAAAAAAAATGATATATGAGAATTAAGTATTCCCAAGAGTAAATGTTTTTACATTTAAGATGAGAGGAAACCCGATTTCCAAAGGAGTTCATGAGGAGTTTTAAGTACTATCTCTTTTGAGAGAAATATTTTGAGTAATAATCTCAAAGTTGAGGATGATGAAATGTTTTTTTAATACATATGAGTTAAGTTATATTTTTGGAGTAGTATTGAGGACCGATATGGAGGAGAGTTCAAACAACTCACAACCCCATAAACCATGTATCCAACGTGGGTAGAAAGGATCATACTTTTTAGATGATTCATTATTGATTTTTAAGCATAGCTTAGTGGATCCACTTAGTTGAGGAGTTCTATACCCCGACAAGATATAGGAAAATTCTTGCAGCGTGAGCGAGATGCTGTATTATCACATAGCTGATAGTGATGACTGTCGGTTATAGAATCACCCAAACAGAGTTTATTTTATATTTTTACATACAAACAGAGTTATATTGTATTTTTCAATACATTGAGATGTTATCTACTATTTTAAAAGCTTTTCTTTATATCGCATTATTGTTATTGCTTTTATATTGAAATGAGTTGAGATTGAGTTGAGGTTGAGTTGAGTTGAGACGAGGTAACTTGTTTCTTTAGTTCCAGTTCAAGCTTATGTCATGTTTTAGATTTCCCCTTGCATGCTCGTACATTTCATGTGCTGACGCCATTTGGCCTGCATCTTTCATGATGCAGATACAAGTAACCAGGATCATCAACCAGCGCTTTGTTGATCCAGTTGAGTTCCAGAGTTGTTTGGTGAGCTTCCTTACTTCCGGAGGATCCCTCATTTATCTTCAATTATTTCAGTTTTTTAGGATGATCGGGGGTCTTTTTCCGACATCCCTCATAGTATTAGAGGCTTCATAGATAGATAGTAGTAGTTCATGAGTCTTTTCATTTCCTTTGTTAATGTTGAGACTTGAGTTGCCTCTTTGGCAGTTGAATGTTTTATTTCTAAAATATTCTTAGTTTATATTTTGAGATAGTTGAGTAAAGTTTATCTTATGTTGAGTAAGTCTTCCGCTGAGAGTTGAGCCAGGCCAAGGGTTCACTTGGGGCCAACAATGGTTTTCGAGTGCTTGTCACGTCCAGGGTGTAGGCTAAGGGCGTGATAAACTTGGTATCAGAGAACAGAGTTCAAGAGTCCTAGGGTGTCTATAAAGTCGTGTATGTAGAGTCCTAGTTATCGGTGTGAAGCGCGCCACATCTATAATTAGGAGGCTACGTCATTTAGGAACTATCTCACTTCTTTTACACTCTTTTCATGCGATATATTTCATCTCTATAAAGTTTTTTTCTAATTTATGCTTGCGCATATCTTTCAAATCATGCCTCCACAAAGAGCTGTTCAAGATCATCATGCTAGGAGAAATGCTGATCCTCCGGATCAAGGGGTCCCCAATGCACCAGAAGTGCAACCCCAAGGAGAGGTCACAAATGCTGAGTTCCAAGATGCTATCCGGATGTTGAGTCAAGTGGTGGCCAACCAAGATGATTAGCAGAGAGGGGATCAACAAGATGTGGCTGATACATCCAGAATTCGTGATTTCTTAAGGATGGATCCTCCAAACTTTACCGGTTTAAGTGTTATTGAGGATCTGGAAAACTTTGTGGAAGAATTGTAGATAGTTTTTGAGGTTATTCATGTTGCTGATGCTAAGCGAGTGGAACTAGCTGCATACTAACTGAAGGGTGTTGCTATAATCTGGTTTGACCAATGGAAGAATAGTAGAGCTGAGGGAGCACCAATTGTGAGTTGTGATGTGTTTGAAGGTGCCTTCATGGGGAGTTTCTTTCCCCGTGAACTAAGGGAGGCAAAGGTAAGCGGATTCCTCACTCTTAAACAGGAATCCATAAGTGTGCATGAGTACAACCTCAAGTTCACTCAATTTTCCCGTTATGCTCCGGAGATGGTTGCTGATACGAGGAGCAGGATGAGCTTGTTTGTGTATGGGTTGTCTCGTCTGTCAAGCAAAGAGGGTAAGGCTGCAAAGTTGATAGGGGACATGGACATAGAAAGGTTGATGATATATGTGGTACGCTGAGGGATAGAGAAGAGTTCCGAATCAAGAAAGCTAAGACAATAGGAAACGAGTTCGAGCGCAGAAAAGTAATGCGAATTGATCATCTTTTCAGCAAAAGCCAAATAGACCTGCTCCATCGTCTGCTAGTGCACCTGCACCAAGGAACAAATGTGAGTTGAGGGATCAGAATTCTCAAAACTTCAGGGTTAGACCTGCACAGGCTTAAGGTAGTGTGGCACAAGGAGGTAATAAGACTCCTAAATGTGCTAAGTGTGGTAGGAACCACTTAAGAACGTGTTATGATGGCTCCACTGGTTTCTTCAAGTGTGCTCAGAATGGTCACTTCATGAGAGAGTGTCCTAAGAACAGGTAAGGTAATGACAATGAGGGCAATAGAGCCCAATCTTATTCAATGGCTCCGCCAGAAAAAGCTACACCTAGAGGAGATACTTCAGGGTCATGCGGAGGAGGAAACCGCCTTTATGCTATCCCCAGTCGCCAAGAGCAAGCGAATTCACCAGATGTTGTCACTGGTATGATCAAAGTCTTTTCTTTTGATGTATACGCGTTGCTAGATCCAGGTGCAAGTCTATATTTTGTGACTCCATATATAGCTATGAGGTTCGATATTATTCTCGAACAACTTCTTGAGCCCTTCAGTGTTTCCACACATGTTGGTGAGTCTCTTCTAGCTGAGAGAGTTTATTGTGATTATGTCATTTCTGTCAATCACAAGGACACCATGGCTGACTTAGTCGAGTTAGACATGATATATTTTGATGTTATTCTAGGTATGGACTGGCTTCATGCCTGTTATGCCTCAGTTGATTGTAGAGCTTGAGTTGTTAAGTTCCAGTTTCCTAATGAGCTAGTTATAGAGTTGAGGAGTAGTTAAGCAGTGCCTCAGGGTCATTTTATTTCGTACCTTAAGACGAAAATATTAGTTTCAAAAGGGTGCATCTATCACTTAGTCCGAGTTAATGACTCTAGTGTTGAGACACAACCTATTCAGTTAGTTCCAGTTGTGGGTGAGTTTCTAGAGGTCTTTCCAGATGATATTCCCGGAGTCCCTCCTGAGAGAGAAATAGACTTCATTATAGATATTCTTTCTGATACTCATTCTATCTCTATTCCACCATATATAATGGCTCCAAGTGAGTTGAAAGAGTTAAAAGATCAACTGAAAGACCTTCTTGAGAAAGGTTTCATTTGACCAAGTGTCTCACCTTGGGGCGCTCTGGTCTTATTTGTGAGGAAGAAAGATGGTTCATTTAGGATGTGTATATATTACCGCCAATTGAATAAAGTTACTATCAAGAATAAGTATCCTTTTCCAAGAATTGATGATCTTTTTTATCAACTTCAGGGTGCCACTTGTTTTTCTAAGATAGACCTCAGATCTGTCTATCATCAATTGAGAGTGAGAGAAAGTGACATTCCTAAGACAGCTTTCAGGACCCGCTATGGTCATTATGAGTTTCTAGTCATGTCTTTTTGTTTGACTAATGCTCCTACAACGTTCATGGAACTTATGAACAAAGTGTTCAAGCCCTATCTTGATATGTTTGTTATCGTATTCATTTATGACATTCTGATTTATTCAAGGAATAAGGAATATCATGCTAGTCATCTCAGAGTAGTTCTTCAAACTCTCAAGGATAGAGAGTTGTATGCTAATATTTCCAAGTGTGAATTTTGGCTTCAATCTGTGGCATTCTTAGGCCACATTGTTTCTGGTGATGGGATTCGAGTTGACACTCAAAATATAAAGGCAGTGTAGAACTAGTCTATACCCACATCTCTAAGTGATATTAGGAGTATATTGGGATTGGCTGGATATTTTAGAAAGTTTGTCGAGGGGTTGTCATCTCTTTCATCCCCATTGACCAAATTGACTCACAAAACAGTTAAGTTTCGATGGTCTAAAGCTTTCAAGAAGAGCTTTCAGGAATTGAAAACTAGGTTGACTACTGCCATAATGTTGGCCTTACTAGAAGGTATGCAAGGTTTTGTTGTGTATTGTGATGCGTCCAGAGTTGGACTGGGTTGTGTATTGATGTAGAATGATAAAGTTATAGCTTATGCCTCCAGACAGCTAAAGATTCACGAGAGGAATTACCCAACCCATGATCTAGAGTTGGTTGCCGTAGTGTTTGCTTTGAAAA
The DNA here is from genome assembly GCA_029582725.1 of Solanum chiquidenum. Lineage (NCBI taxonomy): Eukaryota > Viridiplantae > Streptophyta > Magnoliopsida > Solanales > Solanaceae > Solanum > Solanum chiquidenum. The sequence goes on along the minus strand of JAJOOS010028459.1, from coordinate 26,819 downwards.
TATGACGTCATTATCTCTATGTTGTTCATGTAGATGTATTCACCGATCACAAGAGTCGTCAGTATGTATTCGGTCAAAAAGAGCTTAATCTTAGATAGAGGTGGTTGAAGTTACTCAAGGATTATGATATGAGTATTCTCTATCACCCAGGTTAGGCTAATGTTGTTGTTGATGCTTTGAGCAGATTGTTTATGGGTAGTACCGCCCATGTTGAGGAAGGAAAGAAAGAGTTAGCAAGAGATGTGCACAAAATTGCACGATTGGTAGTCCGGATAATGGATTCAAATGAAGGAGGATTAGTGGTGATGAATGGGGCTGAATCATCATTAATGTCTGAAGTGAAAGAGAAACAAAACCAAGATCATATTTCGCTTGAATTAAAGGCAAATGTTTATAAGCATAAAGTAATGACTTTTAAACAAGGGGGAGATGGTGTATTGAGGTATCAAGGTAGATTGTGTATACCAAAAGTGGATGAACTCCAAGAGAGGATCATGGAGGAAGCTCATAGCTCCAGATTTTCTATCCATCCTGGTTCCACAAAGATGATAGTGACTTGAGAGAAATTTATTGGTGGAGTAGTATGAAGAGATGTATTGCAGAGTTCGTTGCTAAATTCCAGAATTGCCAACAAGCCAAGGTAGAGCACCAGAGGCCCGATGGTATGCCTCAGAACATAGATATTTTAGAATGAAAGTGGAAGATGATCAATATAGATTTTATTACTGGTTTACCGCGGTCTCGCAGGCAGCATGATTCGATTTGGGTGATTGTAGATCGAATGACTAAATCAACCCATTTCTTACCGATAAATACTACTTTTACAGCAGAGGATTATGCCAAGTTATATATTCAAGAGATAGTCATACATCATGGAGTTCCGATGTCCATTATTTCAGATAGAGGTGCCCAATTCACCGCACAATTTTGGAAATCTTTCAAGAAGAGTTTGGGTTCGAAGGTGAACCTTAGTACTGTTTTCCATCCTCAGAGTGATGGTCAATGATACACTCAAAATACACTTCCCTAAATAAGTATAAGAGATCGCTATCAAGTAAAGAACCCAACTTGTAGGTTGAGGTCGATCCCACGAGGAATATGATTTAGACTTAAACTTAACTCACTATTATATCAGTTTAGTCAAGTTATTTCCGAGACAAGTAAGTAAGGGCGGGAGAGTTTGTGAAACAAATAACTGAATGTTGTTAAGTAACAAGTAAGCAAGATTCGAACTTTGTTGTTATTAATGAGAGAGAGAAACTAGGGTATATGTGTTCCCCATAAGCTCTTAACGCGGTAATCCTAATAATAGTAATCCTTTCCTAGTGTATCACATGCAAAGTGGTAAGTTAGGTATCCCTAAGTGATTGGTCCTCCAAATAGGGAATTTCACCCAGCACCTTGGTTCGGCTACGTGTGTATAATTTACTAACCCTTACCTTTACCTCAGATTAGACATCACATAAATGTATGTCTTAGTTTTCACCCTCGCACCAATTGACATTAGACTATTAGGTAGTATCACACTAAATCTCTGTTGATAATTCTTTTCTTATTAACTACCTCCTTGGTTCGGCAAGTAGCAACAAGGCGAGTTCTAACGTTGGCCACCGTTAAAAAGACTTCTAAATGAAATAATTACCAATACATGCATCAACACTAGCCAATGATTACTTAGTTATTATTCATACATTGTTAATTGCTCATGGTTCCCACAACCCTAGTTGTGGATTTAGCTACTCATGCTTGAAAGAACACAATTCATATTTTTAGAAGAAGAATTCATGAACTTTCGTATTGAGTAGAAGAAACAAGTAATCTCCAATTGAAATTCAAAGAAAAAATCTTATAAACCGAAATTAGGAAATCAAATTGCCAAAGTTTGCAAGTTAATTCCCAAGAAAATACCAAGAACTAACAGTATACAATGGTGTCTAACCTCCAAAAATGAAGTTTACATACCTATTTATAGAAAAACTTGTCCAAAACAAAAAGGAAACGAAATAAGGAAATAAAACTTCTGGACGCGACTTCGATCGACGAGACTAACCTACGGACCATGGATCGACCTATGGTCCGTAGGTCCCTTCCGTAACTTGATACTTAGAACTTTTCCACAGAGGCTTGAACCTTCAACTTTTAGATACAAATGACGGATGTGAAGTACAGACCGTAGGTTAACCTACAAATTTGTGGGTTCCCTCAACTCCCAATGATCATTGACAGATGAGCAGGACGGCCCATAGGTCGATCTACACTCTGTCACTCGCCTCCGTAGTTCCACACTTGGTCTGACTTCCCTGATGATCATTCCACGCCTACTCACGATGGACTGTGACTGGACTTACGGTCCGTAAGTCACTTTCGTGGGTGGCTCTTTCTGCAAAATTTCAGCTGTCATCTCTCTCGACCTCATCCAAGCCTATTTCCATGACACGAAGGTTACTCTTGTTCAATGGATCAAACCTCAAGATAAATGGGTTAAACTCAATAGAGATTGTAGTGCACTGAGCAACCCAGGCAGAATTGGAGCTGGAGGAATACTCATAAACTCAAGGAGGGAACTGCTCTTTGCTTATTCAGTTCCACTAGGGGATGGAACCAACAACTAGACAGAGGTGGAAGCTTCCCTATTTGGTATGACCTGGTGCTTACATCTGAAATACAATCATGTGATTCTGGAGGTTGATTCCCAACTGCTGCTGGATTGGATCAAGGGCAAAAATACACCCACATAGAGTATTAGTTCTCAAGTTCAATGACTGCACAACATCACTCAACAAATCCATAAATTTGAATGCATACACACTCTCAGGGAAACCAATTTTGTAGCTGTCACTCTCTCAAAACACATCCATCATATTACCAGCCCTTAAGTCTATTTCAACTTGCAACAGTTACCAAGGGAAGCAACAACATATCATAAACTAGAAAAAGTGGGAATGGAAAGTTTCAGAAGAAGAAAAATGAAAAGAATAAAAGAACCTCCCTGAATTGGCATTCTGGTGCACTGTAAAGATGACTCTATACTTTTTTTTTGGTGATCTCATCGTATTCAACTAGGCTATATGTTTATTTGGTATAACTTAATTGAATAGGCCTAGGTTTTTCATTTTTTTTTGTCTCTCTTCTTTGTAAGGGGAGAGTCTCCCTTATTTTTATGCTTACTAGTAATTTTGAATCGAGAGGAGTCCTCTCTTGTAGGTACATAGCTAGTAGGTTTCATTTTAGAAACAGTGACGAGTTGACTATCCTTAGTAGGAAGGTTGACTTATGAACCACCATAGGATTGGAGGTAAGGTTTTATGTCCCTCTCCTTGTACTTCTGTGTTTTTATTTATGCTAAGGCCTGGGATGTTGCTAAGCCCCTGACCCCCCCAAGGGTCGTTCAAATAAAAAAAATACAAAATGGCCCTAGACACACACAACTTTTAAGTGAAATGTATTAAAAATACTGTAAACTCACGTATATCAGTCAAGCAGAGCGCACAATTCAAACTTTAGAGGATATGTTGAGGTGCATGTGTGATCTATTTCAAGTATAGTTGGGATGATCACTTACCTCTCATTGAGTTTGCTTACAATAACGGTTACCACTCTAGCATCCAAATGGCTCCCTATGAGGCCCTTTATGGGAGAAGATGTAGATATCCTATTAGATGGTTTGAGGTTGGTGAAGCTGGGTTGATAGGAATAGACTTGGTTCATCAAGATATGGAGAAGGTGAAGACTATTCAAGAAAGGTTGAAAACAGTGCCGAGTCATCAGAAATCCTACACTGATGTTAGGAGAAGAGACTTAGAGTTTGAGGTTAATGATTTGGTGTGTTTGAAGGTTTCACCCATGAAAGGTGTCATGAGGTTTGGCAAGAAGGGGAAGCTTAGTCCCCAGTATATTGGTCCTTACAGGATATCCAAGAGGATTGACAATGTAGCCTACGAGTTGGAGCTACCGTCAGAGTTAACAATAGTCCATTCGGTGTTTCATATTTCTATGTTGAAGAAGTGTATGGACGATCATTCACTTATCATACCTACTAAAGATATTGGTATTAAGGATATCCTATCTTATGAGGAGATTCCCGTTCAGATTCTGGATCGTCAGGTTCACAAGTTGAGAACCAAGAAGGTAGCATCAGTCAAGGTCTTATGGAGGAATCAGTTTGTTGAGGAAGCTACTTCGGAGGCTGAGGAGGATATGAAGAAGAGATTCCCACATATCTTTGAGTCTGGAGAAATTCCGAATCAAGGTACTAATTTTTTTCTTGGTACTTTTTAAGTTGAAATGTTGTGTTAATTTGTATGTTGAGTGTTTGAGTTGGGTGTTTTCCACCCTTAATTATACTTAGAGTGATCTCATTTGAGGACGAATGTTCTCAGCTAAATTTAGAAAGAACTAATTTGGAAAGAGCCAAATCTGAAATTTTACAAGTTATGCTTAAGTTGTGAGTTCTGGGTCAACTTTAAACGACCATAACTTTCAGTACATGATGATTTAGGTGAACCATAAGATATCAAATGAAAGGAATTGGAGTCTTCTTTCCAACGCCACAGAGTTTTCTAATTTTCGAGTTCGGATGAAGGAGATATGTTTGTTTGAAGTTAGCCTGTCCAGTTAAGGAAAGTTACCCAAATTAGTGAGGGGTATTTTGGTCTTTTCCTTACCCAATCAGATTAAAATGATTTTTAGTAATATTTTGGGGTCAAATATGATTTGGGTCAGGTTTACAAATCCTAATTATGCTTAGGGTTTTAGAAGAGAGTTCAAGAAGAGAAAAGAGGAGAAAAGAGGGAAGGTTCAAGACGTTTATCAAATTTTCTAGAGAATCGAGGATTGTTTTGCCAAGGGTTTGATCCCTAAGAGGTATGTGAGCTCTCATAGTGTTGGGTTCGTTCACCCACACGCCAATCATGCTATTTTAATGCAATTTCATTCTTGAGTTTGAATGATTTAAGTTCTTGATGAGTTTTCTTCAAATTTCATTTGTAATCTTGATTGTTGGGGTTTTGATGAATTATTGAGATGAATGTTAGTGATTTGAGGGTTGTTTTGAGTAGATTATCTTGTGCTTATGTTGGGTATTCGGATCTAAGTGAGTTGGGAATAAACTATTTGATTCTAAGCGAATTAGGGTCAGAAAATGAGAAAGAAAATTCATCGGGGAATTCAGGGCAGAGGCTGGCACGCCGCCCCACCAGTGCACCAGAAAACATGTTCTGTAGTTCAGGGGCAGGCGCCCTGTGCCACACAGGGCGCCAGGGTCACTTGCCCCAACCCCTTCTCCGTTGTTTGGCCCGTTTGAATTCTTTCAAAGGGTACCTTTACTCCCTATTGATTCTAACTACTCTAAACTACATCTAAACATCGAGAGATTATTCATAACATGAATCATAACCCTTGAATATATAATTCAAATTCAAGGTAGAGCTAAGAGTAAATTCTTGAGAGTTCTTTCGATCTTTTTGAGAAGTCTTTTACAATTTTTTAAACTTGTTTTAAGACTTGAGTACTTGAGTACGAGTATGAGTAGAGTTGAGTTCTTTTTTTTTCAAAATGATATATGGTAACTAAGTATTCCCAAGAGTAAATGTTTTTACATTTAAGATGAGAGGAAACACTTATTTCCAAAGGAGTTCATGAGGAGTTTTAAGTAATATCTCTTTTCAAAGAAATCTTTTGATTAATAATCTCAAATTTGAGGATAAAGAATTTTTTTTTAAAAACATATGAGCTAAGTTATATTTTGGGAGTAGTATTAAGCACCGATATGGGGGAGAGTTCAAACAACTCACAGCCCCATAAACCATATAGCCAACGTGGGTAGAAATGGTCATACTTTTTAGATGATTCATTATTGTTTTTTAAGCATAGCTTAGTGGATCCACTTAGTTTAGGAGTCCTATACCCCATGAATGTATAGGACAATTCTGACAGCGTGGGCGAGATGTTGTATCATCACATAGGTCATAGTGATGGTTGTCGGTTAGAGAATCTCCCAAACAAAGTTTATTTTGTACTTTTACATACAAACTGAGTTATATTGTATTTTCCAATACATTGAGTTGTTATCTACTGTTTTAAAAACTTTTCTTTATATCACATGATTGTTATTATTTTTATATTGAAACGAGTTGAGATTGAGTTGAGTTGAGACGAGGTAAGTTGTTTCTTAAGTTCCAGTTCAAGCTTATGTCGTGTTTTAGATTTCCCCTTGCATGCTCGTACATTTCATGTACTGACGCCATTTGGCCTCATCTTTCATGATGCAAATACAGGTAACCAGGATCATCAACCAGCGCTTCGTTGATCCAGTTGAGTTCCAGAGTTGTTTGGTGAGCCTCCTTTCTTCCGAATGATCCCTCATTTATCTTCAGTTATTTCAGTTTGTTAGGATGATCGGGGGTCTTTTCCCGACATCCCTCATAGTATTAGAGGCTTCATAGACAGATAATAATAGTTTATGAGTCTTTTCATTTCCTTTGTTAATGTTAAGACTTGAGTTGCCTCTTTGGCCAGTTGAATGTTTTATTTCTAAAATATTCTGAGTTTATCTTTTGAGATAGTTGAGTAAAGTTTATCTTTTGAGTTATCTTATGTTGAGTAAGTCTTCCGTTAAGAGTTCAGCCAGACCAAGGGTTCGCTTGGGGCCATCAATGTTTCTCGAGTGCCGACCACTTCCAGGGTGTAGGCTAGGGGCATGACAATAAATATGTTATTTTATAAATTTTTGTTAGATGATTATGGTAAGAATAAAAAATAATTAATGCAATTGAATTGTATCATATATTGTAGCCTATACTATTATTATGTCGTGGATATTGTTTGGTATTGGTTAAGGGAGAAAAGAAGAAAGAAGAGAACGTAAGAATGACATTTGTGATGATTATGGATATTGTTTGGTGTTGGCTAAATGGAGAAAAGAAGAAAGAAACAGGAGAAATTGTTTTTGAATTAAAGCCGTTTGGCTGTATCTAGAGCTAGTAAGACTAAGTGATAAATCTTATTAGACTTACTGCTTGTTAAACATATCTCACTGTTTTGTGATTGTGATTGTAATTAACCTTAACCTCCTCTCACCTAACTTAAATGAGAAACTTTCAAAAACAACAAATATTAGATCTTAAATAGGACTCTATAACTATAATTTGCTTAATATGAGAGTGTTGATGTGACACCCTTCTCAGGCCAGCATTAGAATTTATCTTTTATTGTCATTTTTTTTACCTTTTCTTATTTTCATCTTAATATATTGATTAAGATTATATAAATATCCTCTATTAATTATTTCCCTTTAAATTCTTCCATTAATTACTTTAGTATTTTATGTGTATGGGCAACCGATTACTGCATGAAGCCCATTTGATGGTTGCAAATATTTGATTCTACTCTTAATTTCTTCCATTAGTTTAGTTATTATTAGAATTTATATGTCTGAATGCTATATTTAGTAGTATAACTTATGGCACAATCGAAGAGGCTAAAGACCCAAGTGGTTGTTCTTATTCCTATAAATAAGCAGTACTATTTAAAAAATAATATTTTTGTGTACTTCTATAACGTTGTCACTACTATTGATTCCAATAGTTACTCTTTCTTAATCACCTTCATTACTCTTACACTCTTTCTCTACCCCATTATCTATAATTTTAATGTATATTAAATGTGATATTCATTTGGAATATAAATGCTCAATCTCTTTTGTATATATAAATCAAACAACACAATACTCATCTGTATTGTTTTGTGAAAGTTTTGCTTTCACTTTTGATAGTATTTGGTCTTTTAGATTTTTCACTTGTGATTTTTTCATGTTCTTTAACGTTTTATTTTCTTGATTAAAATTCGTTATTCTTCTCAACATGTAGCGTCTTATTGTTTAACAATCGATATAAATAAAATAAAATTAGTAATGCGTCTTATTGTTTAACAATCAATATAAATAAAATAAATTTAGTAATGTTTTTTTCTTATCTTATTGTAATCATTTAAAATTTATTAATTATAAATTGCATCCACGGTTCACCAGGACGGACCGTAGGTCCATCCACGGTCCGTCGGTGAGGTCTCGTGGGTGGGGTCTATGGGATGATTAAGTGAGGACTTAAGCGTCTTTTCCGGTTTTAATTAAATTGAAGTGGTGTCATTTTGCCTACATCTAGACCACCTATATAAGTATTTTTAACCACCAAAATCCTCCATTTAATTCATTCTTCCGAAATCCCAAAAGAAAACCAACTCCTCTCAAATATTCTCTCTCTAGAACTTGAAGAAGAAAAAGAAGATTCCACCTAGGGTTTTAAGGTAAGGATCCAAATTCTCCGTTGAAGAAAGGCAATTGGAGTTAAGGTATGGTAGCTTTCATCCATGGGTTCCTTTCACCCATGGAGTCCCCAAATTCCTCTATTTCAAATGGTAGAATTCCCCAATTAGCTAGGGTTTTCTTCTAACACCATGGGTTCTTTTGATTATTGATATTAATGGCTTAATTATGTATAAATATGCAGAAATTGATGATTTATAATGCTTTTATGATGATTCCTTTATGAACCCATGCAAATCCCCATGTTTTTCTCAATTGTGATCTCCTAGGGTTTGGTTGTTGGTTATGAAAGAAGAGTTTTTTGATCTAAAGCATGAAGTAATAGAATTACTTGAATTTATGATAAACTCCCAAACTAATGTTAGAATTCTAGGTTTGATGATTGAAGGTAGCTTGAACCTTGAAAGGGTAAAGTATGAATTATGCATGATCTTATGATACCTATGTAAATACAATTAAGGGTTCTTTGAGAGTAAAGTGTCAATGTTGTGTTGTTGAAAGGTTATTCTTGTAAAATACTTACAACCATGATGTGAAATGTTTTCTCACATAGAAAGGATTCTTAGGTTGAAAGGCTATTCTCAACTAATTGAATCAATGAATAAGAGCTATGCCAATGAACTAACTTAGAGTGACAAGATGACATATCTTTCCATGAATAATAAGAATAAGTAAGAGAATACTATTTTGTGGGAATTATGCTTAGCACCGAGTGGATATTGACATTGAGATGGAAGTTCTCCCGTGAGTAGAGGTCGGGTTTCTAGAAGAAGTCTCATGAGATAGAAGCTCTCCCGTGAGTAGAGGCTGGGTTTCTAGTAGCAATGTCCTTATCCCATAACTATGTGCCCCCATAAGTTGATTAACTAGTGGATCCACTTAAGCTAGAAGTTCATGGTTCTACCTTAGGCAAGTAGAGCAACCCCTTTTCGGTGTGGGAGACACCAGGTGATCATGTTTTAGCTCACATGGTCTCTATGTCGGTTAAGGCTAATTTTCCCACAACAAGTTGATTAATGAACTAAGGTTACTTAAACAAGTATCTTTTATGTGTTCAAAAGCTTAAAGATGATTTAGCTTGCATTACTTATGATGTTATGGACTATGTTTTCCAACTATCTCTATTATGATGTTTAAACTTGGTAAATTGCACATCATGAAATAAAATATCTTTCTTAGCATGTTTTAAATGTTTTTGTGCATAGCTATCATACTTAGTGCATTTTTGTACTAACGCATACTATTGCCTACATTTTCCCCAAGTGTAGGGTCCAACAGGCAGGGTTCCAATTCTAGTGGCTAGAGCTTGGACTTTGAGTTCCTCTGAGCTTGGTTAGTCCTCATGGTTCGAGGACAAACTTCTCTTATTGTAGTATCACTTTCGTATTTCGTTTTTGAACATGATATATGGGCTAGGTCCAGTTTCATTCGATTGTAATAGATGGCTATGTTGAGACATGAGTTAGACTTCAGCTTTTCCATTGAAAGATGTTTTGGACTTAAATGTTGTTTTTAACTCTTTATTGTTCTACTACTTTATGTTATGAGGACTAAGTGGCTTGTACGGAGTCCTTTGGGGTTCTATACGCCATGCAACATCTAGGGAGTACCCCTGGATCGTGACAAACTTGGTAATCATAGTACAAGGTTTAGAATGGTTCTAGGATGATGTCTCATAAGCCACGTCTATTAAAGTCTTATTCATAAGTGTGAAGCGCGCCACATTTATGAATGAGAGGCTAAAATATGACTAGTAAACTCCACTTCTTTCATTACTCTTAAGTCATGCCATAGAGTTTAACTCTATAGAGTCTCTCTCTAATCCTTACCTTATACACTTCAGGATATGTCTTCTTGAAGGGATTATACTAGAAGGAATGCGAGGGAGAACGAGGATCAAGGAGCTCCTCCTTAATCTCCTCAAGCTTCGATAGATTCTTCGATTGGTAATGCGATAAATATGGAGGTTAGGTCAGCTTTTGAAATATTGGCTCAAGCTTTGGCGACACAAGCCAATAGATAGGTTGTAGCTCCTATGAATCCTAATGTGAATTCGGCGGCTTCAAGAGTGAGGAATTTTTCAAGAATTAACCCCCCAGAATTTCATGGCTCCAAAGTGGAGGAGGATCCTCAAAGTTTTATCGACGAGGTCTATAAGGTACTTGCTATTATGGGGGTGACCCTGGAGGAGAAGACGGAGTTAGCCACCTACCAATTGAAAGATATTGCTCAAGTGTGGTATGATCAATGAAAGGGAGAGAAACCGGTGGGGGCGGGTCTTGTAGAGTGGGAAATGTTTAAATCGGTGTATCTTGATAGGTTCTTTCCCCTAGAGTTGAGGGAAGCTAGGGTGCAAGAGTTCATTAACCTTCGTCAAGGAAGTATGAGTGTGAAGGAGTATGCCCTTAAGTTCACTCAATTGTCCAACTATGCTCTAACTATGGTGGCAGATTCGAGGGATAAAATGAGTAGGTTTTTGACGAGTGTGTCAGACATGGTAGAAAAATAATATCGTACGGTAATGCTCCTTCATGATACGAATATCTCACATCTTATGGTGTACGACCAACAAATTAAGGAATCAAAACTCAAGTAAAAGTCTAGAGAGGTAAAAAGGGCTAAGATCGGTGATGGTAATTTCTCACATGCTAGATCCGATGGACATGGTCGTCCTAAATTTTGTCAAGGGTTTTCTGGTCAAGTTTCCTCTAATGCTCCACCTAAGTTTAACAAGGATAGGGTTCCTAACCCTAAACCTCAAGAAGGTAATATAGGTGGTTCTTTTTTGGCTAGGTCTACATGTGCAAAATGTGGGAGGAAACATAATGGTAAGTGCCTAGCCGGCACCGATGGATACTTTAGTTGTGGGAAGAGTGGTCACAAAATGAGAGATTGCTCTATGCTTACGAAAAAAGAAAGGCAAGGCAAGCAAGCTCCTCCTAGCGGTTCAAATTCCAATGCTCCAAAGCAAAACCGCTTCTATGCTCTCCGATCCCGAGGTGACCAAGAGAGTTCCCCGGATGTAGTGACCGGTATGTTAAATTTTTTTCAACATGATGTATATGCCTGGCTTGATCCCGATGCTACTTTATCTTTTGTGACCCCTAATGTGATGATGAGGTTTGATGTTCTTACGGAAGTGTTATTAGAACCTTTTTCTGTCTCTACTCCTGTTGATGATTCTGTGGTGGCGAAAAGGGCCTATTGAAGATGTCCCATCTCCTTATCCCATAGAGTTATTCTTGTTGATTTGGTAGAGATAGACATGTTAGATTTGATGTTATCTTGGGTATGGATTGGTTGCATGCATGTTATGCTTCTATAGATTGTAGAACCTGAGTGGTCAAGTTTCAATTCCCAAATGAGCCTACCCTAGAGTGGGATGGGGGAAATTCTATGCCTAAAGGTCAATTTATGTCTTATCTTAAAGCTAGAAAGATGATTTTGAAAGGTTGCTTTTACCATCTGGTTAGGGTGAGGGATGTAGAATATGAAACCCCTACTTTTGAGTCGGTCCCCATTGTAAATGAGTTTTCGCAAGTATTCCCAGATGACTTACCTAGTATTCCTCTTGAGCGAGAAATAGACTTCGGTATTGACTTTCTCCCAGATACGCAACCTATCTCTATTCCTCGTTATAGAATGGCTCCGGCTGAGTTAAAATTGAAAGATCAGTTAAAAGACTTGTTGGATAAGAGTTTCATCCGACCGAGTATCTCTCCATGGGGTGCTCCGGTGTTGTTTGTTAGAAAGAAATATGGGTCTCTTTGAATGTGCATTGATTATCTTCAATTGAATAAAGTGACCGTCAAGAACAAGTATCCTCTTCCAAGGATAGACGACTTGTTTGACCAACTTCAAGGGGATAGTTATTTCTCTAAGATTGATCTTTGTTCAGGTTATCCCCAATTGAGGGTGAGAGGGGTTGATATTCCAAAGGCGGCCTTTCGAACTCGGTGTGGTCATTATGAGTGATGTTGTTTGGGTTAACTAATGTTCCGATGGCATTCATGGACTTGATGAATAAAGTGTTTAGGCAATACCTAGACATGTTTGTGATTGTGTTATTCAATAATATTTTGATCTATTCAAGAAGTGAGAATGAGCATGTTGATCATTTGAGGATTGTATTGCAAGTTCGTAAGGACCAACAACTTTTTGCAAAGTTTAGCAAGTGTGAATTTTGCTTAAGGTCCGTAGCTTTCCTTGGTCATATTGTGTAAAGTAAGGGTATTGAGGTAGATCCTATCAAGACGGATGCGGTCAAGAGTTGGCCTAGACCTCTAACACTTTTGGATATTAGAAGCTTCTTGGGTTTGGCCAGTTATTATAGAAGGTTTGTTGAGGGATTTTCTTCCATTGCTTCTCCTTTGACAACTTTGACTCAAAAGAAGGCAAACAATTGAAGGATAGACTTACTTCTGCTCCGGTGTTGACTTACCAGAAGGTACGAATGGTTTTATGGTGTATTGTGGTGCCTCTAGAGTTGGGTTGGGATGTGTGATTATACAAAATGGTAAAGTGATCGCCTATGCTTTAAGTCAACTTAAAGTCCACGAGAAGAATTATCCTATCCATGACCTTGAGTTAGCGGCGGTTATATTTGCCTTAAAGATTTGGAGGCATTATTTGTATGGGGTGCATGTTGATGTGTTCACCAATCATAAGAGTTTACAATACGTGTTTAGTCAAAAGGATTTGAATCTCCGACAAAGAAGGTGGCTTGAATTATTGAAGTATTATGACATGAGTTTTCTTTACCACCCCGGTAAGGCAAATATGGTCGCAGATGCTCTTAGTTGGTTTATTAAGGGTAGTGTAGCCTATGTTGAATATGATAAGAAAGAGTTGGTTCGAGAGGTGCATAGGTTGTCCCGGTTAGGTGTTCAATTAGTGGACTCCACCAAGGGTGGTGTTATGGTTCATAATGGGTCCGAATCGTCTTTCATAGAGGATGTGAAATCTAAACAAGGCCTTGATCCTATTTTGGTTGAATTTAAAGAGGTGGTGATTAAGAAATCCATTGAGGCTATCTCCTAAGGGGGAGATGGTGTGCTTAGGTACTAAGGCGGGTTATGTGTTCCAAATGTGGATGACTTGAGGGAGAAAATTTTATCGGAAGCCCATAGTTCTCGGCATTCTATTCACCCGGGAGCCACCAAGATGTACCGTGATTTACGAAAAGTATATTGGTGGAATGGGATGAAAAAGGACATTGCGGGATTTATGGCCAAGTGTCAAAACTGTCAACAAGTTAAGGTTGAGAATCAAAGGCCGGGAGGCTTATCCCAAGATATAGGTATTCCCACTTGGAAGTGGGAAGATGTAAACATGGACTTTATTGTTGGTTTGCCTCGCACCCAAAGGCAACATGATTCTATTTGGGTCATTGTAGATCGGATGAAAATATTAGCCCACTTTATTCCCGTCAAGGTTTCTTTTTCGGCAGATAACTATAACAAGTTGTATACAAGTGAAATGGTGAAGTTGCATGGGGTTCTTTATCCATTATTTCCGATCGGGGTACTCAATTCACTTCTCACTTTTGGAGGTCATTTCAAAAGGGTCTTGGCACCAAGGTTAAGCTTATCACGACTTTTCATCCCCAAACTGATGGGCAAGCAGAGCGTACCATCCAAACATTGAAAGATATGTTAAGGACATGTGTAATAGACTTAAAGGGTAATTGGGATGACCACTTACCATTGATAGAGTTTGCCTACAATAATAGCTATCACTCAAGTATCGGTATGGATCCCTTTGAAGCCTTGTATGGTAGGAGATGTAGGTCTCCCGTTGGTTGGTTTGAGGTGGGTTAAGTTGCTCTATTAGGTCCCGAATTTGTTTGTGAGGCCATTGAAAAGGTCCGACTCATTAGAGAGAGGTTGAGTACGACTCAAAGTCAGCAAAAGTCTTATATCGATGTGAGGAGAAAAGATCTAGAATTTTATGTTAATGATTGAGTCTATTTGAAAATCTCACCCATGGAGGGTGTGATGAGATTTGGCAAGAAAGGGAAACTTAGTCCGCGGTATGTAGGCCCATACCAAATTTTGAAACGTATTAGGAAAGTTGCCTATGAGTTGGCTCCGGTTCATTTAGTATTCCATGTGTCTATGCTTAAGAAGTGTATTGGAGACCCGACATCCATATTTCCCTTAAAAGGGTTGGAAGTTGACGTAAGCCTTTCAGATGAAAATGTGCCAGTAGAGATTCTAGACCGGCAAGTCAAGAAATTGAGAAACAAGGAAATAGCTTCCGTGAATGTCTTGTAAAGGAACCAATTGGTTCAGGGTGCTATTTGGGAGGCTAAAGCCGATATAAAGTTCTGATCTCCTCATCTTTTTCCTTATACTCCTATTCTAACTTGAGGTAAGTAGTTCCTCTTGAGCTGTCTTGTTTTTGAGGTCATGTAAGTTATATGTGTTTTTCATGATTTCCCTATATTATGTATGTTCATGAGAAAATTATGCTTGGCAAGAAAATGAGTTTACATGATTTATTTTCCTCATGTTTTTGTGCATTGAGTATGAGTTGCCTATTGACTTCATGAGAAAGATTGTTGAACATGCACTTGTTATGATATTTTAGAATGAGTTGCATAAAGGCCCCATGAGATTGTGTTAAGCATGCTTTAAGTTTCGAGAAGGAAGTTCCTCCTTAGACATGAGAAATTTTAAACTTCATGCATATTGGGTTGCTAGATGTAGTTCCTACTTCCTTTTGATGCATTTAGGTATGTATAAGTTGTAATTGATATTTCCTCCATTGAATTGTACCTTGTTTTGAGATTGCATGCATGATGGACTGCTAGTCTTGAATATTTACTTCTGTAAGGTGTCTAGATCGTCATTCGAGGACGAATGTTCCCAAAGGGGAGATATTGTAACACCCTATAAATTAGTAGGCTAAACTAGTGCTTAACATGAGGGTTAGAGTCATGGATGTAAATCCCCATACCTGAAGGAGGAAAGTGTAGCAATTTTCAGATCCTCTAGGTATCACCCACGAGGGCAACCCACGGGCAGTGGTTGGACCCACACCACGTGGGTGAGCCCGTTGCTGAGCACCCTGGACTCTACCTGATGCAGTGAACCATGACATTAGAACCCACGCCATGTAGATGGGTCCACGGTCCGTGGTAGGGGGTCGTGGGTCAGAGTCCTGAAAATCAAGTCTCAGGCCACCATCTACGGTTCACCAGGACGGACTGTAGGTCCATCCACGGTCCGTCGGTGAGGTCTCGTGGGTGGGGTCTGTGGGACGGTTAAGTGAGGATTGAAGGATATTTCCAGTTTTAATTAAATTGAAGTGGTGTCATTTTGCCTACATCTTGACCACCTATATAAGTATTTTTAACCCCCAAAATTCCCTATTTAATTCATTCTTCCTAAATCCCAAAAGAAAACCAACTCCTCTCAAATATTCTCCCTCTAGAATTTGAAGAAAAAGATGATTTCACCTAGGGTTTCAAGCTAAGGATCCAAATTCTCCATTGAAAATAGACAATTGGAGTTGAGGTATGGTAGCTTTCATCCATGGGTTCCTTTCACGCAAGGAGTTCCCAAATTCCTCTATTTTAAATGGTGGAATTCCCCAATTAGCTAGGGTTTTCTTCTAACACCATGGGTTCTTTTGATTATTGATCTTAATGTCTTAATTATGTCTAAATATGCATGAATTAATGATTTATAATGCTTTTATGATGATTCCCTTATGAACCCATGCAAACCTCCATGTTTTTCTCAATTGTGATGTTTGGTTGTTGGTTATGAAAGAAGAGTTTTATGATCTAAAGCATGAAGTAATAGAATTAATTGAATTTATGATAAACTCCTTACCTAATGTTAGAATTCTAGGTTTGGTGATTGAAGGTAGCTTTGAACCTTGAAAGGGTAAAGTATGAGTTATGCATGATCTTATGATACCTATGTAAATACAATTAATGGTGCTTTGAGAGTAAAGTGCAAATGTTGTTGTTGTGTTGTTGAAAGATTATTCTCATAAAACACTTACAATCATGATGTGAAAGGTTTTCTAACATAGAAAGGATTCTTAGGTTGAAAGGCTATTCTCACCTAATTGAATCAATGATTAAGAGTTATCCTAATGAACTAACTTGGAGTGACAAGATGACATGTCTTTCCATGAACTATGAGAATAAGTAAGAGAATACTATTCCGTGGGAACTATGCTTAGCACTGAGTGGATATTGACATTGAGATTAAAGATCTCCCGTGAATAGAGGCCAGGTTTCAGTAGAAGTCTTATGAGATGGAAGCTCTCCCGTGAGTAGAGGTCGGATTTCTAGTAGAAATCTCCTTATCCCATAACTATGTGCCCCTATAGGTTGATTAGCTAGTGGATCCACTTAAGCTAGAAGTTCATGGTTCTACCTTAGGCAAGTAGAGCAACTCCTTTTCAGTGTGGGAGACACCGAGTGATCATGTTTTAGCTCACATGGCCTCTATGTCGGTTAAGGCTAAGTTTCCCGCAACAAGTTGATTAATGAACTAAGGTTACTTAAACAAGTATCTTTTATATGTTCAAAATCTTAAAGATGATTTAGCTTGCATTTCTCATGATGTTATGAACTATATTTTCCAACTATCTATATTATGATGTTTAGACTTAGTAAATTTCACATCATGAAATAAAATGTCCTTCTTGAAATGTTTTAAATGTTTTTGTGCATAGCGATCATACTTAGTGCATTTTTGTACTAACGCATACTCTTTCCTACATTTTTCCTAAGTGTAGGGTCCGACAGGCAGGGTTCCCATTCTAATGGCTAGAGCTTGGACTTTGAGTTCCTTCCGAGCTTGGTGAGCCCTCATGGTTCGAGGATGGACTTCCCTTATTGTAGTTTCACTTTCATATTTCCTTTTTGAACATGATGTATGGGCTAGGCCTAGTTTCATTCGATTGTAATAGATGGCTATGTTGAGATATGAGTTAGACTTCCACTTTTCAATAGAAAGATATTTTGGACTTAAATGTTATTTTTAACTCTTTATTGTTCTAATACTTTATGTTATGAGTACTTAGTGGCTTGTATAGAGTCCTTCGGGGTTCTATATGCCATGTTACATCTAGGGGGTTCCCTTGGGTCATGACAGACCACTAGGGGCAGAGGACAAGTAACTGGTCTGACGAGGGATAGAGTAGTGACCCCTTCACTGGCTGATGAGGTAGCGAGAGAAGGTGATGAGTTGGAGGATGAGTAAACCCATGAGAAAGAAGCACCACCCTAGCCTATTCAAGAAATGATCAATCAGGTTCTCACTTATCTGAGCGGGTTATTTGATCAGGGCCAAGCACTCCAGCATTTTCTGCACTAGCACCTAATGTTCACGGAGTACAACATGCAACTATTGTGGCTCCCCGCATGGATGTGTCCTTGGAAATAGGAAAATTTCCCTAATTGACTACAAGGCCCATAATGACTAGTGAACAACATGATCTCTTTATTAAGTTCTTAAAGTAGAAACCTTCGGTCTTCAAAGGTACTGAATTTGAAGATGCTTATGATTTCCTTATTGATTTTCGTGAACTACTTCATAAAATGGATATAATGGAGCAATTTGGTATTGAGTTTTTGACATACCAGTTCTAGGGAGACGCAAAAATGTGTTGGCAATCTCCTGTTAAGTGTCGACTAGCAAAAGCACTACCTGTGACTTACACTACATTTTTTAGCCTCTTCATGGCGAAATATATACCACAGACTTTGAGGGACATGAGGAGAGATGATTTCTTGAATATAGAACAAGGGAAAATGTATGTTGCAGCTTATGAGGCCAAATTTTATGCTTTATCTAGGTACGCCACTCAGCTTTGCTTCAGTCCGCAAGAGAGGATTCACCACTTTGTGAAGGGATTGAGGTCAGATTTGTAGATTCCAACGTTACATGTGGTTGCTTTTACAAAATATTTTCAAGAAGTGGTTGATTTTGTGATAGTGGTAGAGGAGGTGAAGCCAAATGACTTTGCCAAGGTGTCTACTCTTAAGAAGTTATGTAAAGGAGGTGAGTTTAGTGGTTCTTACTCTAGAGGGTAGGGTTCTGGTTGTTATCCATCCTGTCCTATTCAGTATTCATTACATGTTTTAGTTGAGGGTCCATCACAGATCAGTCAACCTCTTTATGAGTTTTGGGGTTATCTTCAGTCTTCTTCATTTTCACAGAGACCTACTCTCAACTCCAACACTTGTTATGGATATGGTGAGGTTAGGCATATTAGGAAAAATTATCCAAGACAGAGTCAGACTCAGTATAATCAGAGGTACAGATCCCCAGTAATTAGAGGTAGAGCAGTTATGGTAGAGTCCGTTATTTTGGAGGTCGTGGTGGCCAAGGCAATGGTGGTCACCAGTTCAACTGAGGTGGCAGGCAGGTTGGATCTATTGGAGTGGAGCTCGATAGAGGCAATGGACAGACAGGTGACAGAGCGCATTGTTATGCTTTCCCCGGGAGGCCAGAGGCAGAGGCATCCAATGTTGTTATCACAGGTACTCTTCTGCGCTGTGATCACATGGCTTCTATACTGTTTGATCCTAGATCCACATTTTCTTATGTATCTTCTTCATTAGCTAATGGACTTGATTTGGATTGTTATTTGCTTGACATGCCTATTCGTGTCTCTACTAATGTTAGTGAGTCTGTGTTAGTTGAGAAGGTGTATAGGTCTTGCCTTGTGACTTTGTGGGGAGCAAAATTTATGTAGATTTGATTATTCTAGAGATGGTTGATTTTAATGTAATTCTGGGTATGAGTTGGCTTTCTCCAAATTTTTCTATCTTCGATTATAATGTTAAGACTGTGACCTTGGCCAATCCTGGGATAGACCCTCTAGTGTGGGAGGGCGACTATGTTATCGCCCTAGTTTGGATTATCTCTTTTCTTCGTGCTAAGAGGTAGGTTAGTAAGGGTTGTTCAGCTTTCTTGGCACATCTCAGGGATGATACTTCCAAAGTGCCTTCGATCGATTATGTTTTGATAGTCCGTGAGTTTGTGGATGTTTTTCCTGCAGACCTAACTGGTATGCCACCAGACAGGGATACTGATTTTATAATTACCTGGAGCTGGGGACTCTCCTGATTTCCATTCCACCTTACAGAATGGCCCCAACTAAGTTAAGGGAGTTAAAGGCCCAACTTCAGGAGTTTTTGGATAAAGGTTTTATTAGACCGGGTACCTCTTCTTGGGGTGCTCCAGTTTTATTTGTGAAGAAGAAGGATGGTAGCTTCCGAATGTGCATACACTACATGCATCTGAATAAGGTAACTATTAAGAATAAGTACCACATTCCTCGCATTGATGACTTATTTGATCAGCTACACGGTGCTTGTGTGTTCTATAAAATTGATTTGAGGTCTCTTTATCATCAACTAAAAATGCGGGCAACAAATGTGCCAAAGACTGCTCTACAAACATGGTATGGTCGTTATGAATTCTTAGTAATGTCTTTTGGGCTTACAAATGCTCCTGTTACTTTCATGAGCCCGATGAACGGAATTTTTAAGTCATATCTGGATATCTTTGTTATTGTATTTATTGATGATATACTAATCTACTCAAAGAGTAGGAAATAACATGAAAAACATTTGAGAACTATATTAGGGTTTTTAAGGGAGAGAAGGATTTATGCCAAATTCTCTAAGTGTGAGTTTTGGCTTGATTTAGTGTCCTTCTTGGGATACATGGTTTCTAAGGAGGGAGTGATGGTGGACCCCATTAAGATTTAAGCAGTGAAGAGTTGGGTGAGACCTACTAATGTTTCAGAGGTAAGGAGCTTTGTTGGTTTAAGTAGCTAGTACCGCCGGTTCATTAAGGGATTCTCTTCCATTGCTTCCCGCCTGACCAATTTGACCAAGAAGAGTGTTCCATTTGTATGTACGGATAAGTGTGAAGAGAGTTTTCTAAAACTCAAGACCTTATTAACTATTGTATCGATTCTTGCCTTGCCGGCGGAAGGTTAGAATTTCATTGTTTATTATGATGCATCTTATTCTTGTTTAGGTGCAGTGCTAATGCAGGAGAGGAATGTAATTGCCTATGCTTCAAGGCAATTGAAAGTGCACGAACATAACTATCCCACTCATGATTTTGAGTTGGCTGCATTTGTATTTGGATTGAAACAGTGGAGGAATTATCTATATGGGGTCAAGTGACAAGTATATACAGGTCATCACAGTTTACAATATTTTGTTCACTCAGAAGGACTTTAATTTGAGGTAGAGGAGATGGATAGAGTTATTAAAAGACTATGACATTACTATTCTATATCACATGGGAAAAGGTAATCTTGTGGCTGATGCCTTAAGTAGAAAAGTAGGGAGCATGGGGAGTTTAGCTCACTTACAGGTTTCTAGACGCCCATTGGCTAGAGAGGTTTATCCTCTGGCTAATGACTTTATGAGGCTAGAAGTAATTGAGAAATGAGGATTATTGGCCTGTGTGGAGGCAAGATCTTCTTTTCTACACAAGATTAACGGAAAACAGTTTGATGTTGAGAAGCTGAGCCAAATTAAAGAGATGGTATTGCGAGGAGAGGCTAAAGAGGTTGTGATTGATGAGGAAGGCATCTTGAGAATTAAGAGGCAGGTATGTGTGCCCCGTGTTGATGATTTAACTCATACTATTTTTTCAGAGGCTCATAGTTTGAGGTGTTCTATACATCCTGGTGAAACCAAGATGTATCGTGATCTAAGACAACATTATTGGTGGAGTGGAATGAAGCGTGACATTGTTGATTTGTTGCCCAATGCCCGAATTGTCAACATGTAAAGTATGAGCATCAGAGACCAGGAGAGACACTTCAGAGAATTCCTATCCCTGAATGGAAGTGGGAAAGAACTGCAATGGATTTTGTGGTTGGTCTTCCAAAGACATTGGGTAAGTTTGATTCTATATGGATAATTGTTGACTATTTAACTAAGTCTGCTCACTTCATTCCAGTCAAGATAACTTATAATGTAGAGAAGTTAGCCAAACTCTATATCTGCGAGATTGTTCAATTGCATAGAGTTTCGATCTCTATCATAACTGATAGAGGTACGCAATTTTCTTCTAACTTTTGGAGGACCTTGCAGGCCGAATTAGGTATTAGATTGGACCTTAGTAGCACATTTCACCCTCAGGCCGATGGGCTGTCTGAACGAATAATTCATGTGTTGAAGGATATACTTCGTGCGTGTGTGATGGATTTTGGTGGTCATTGGGATCAGTTCTTACCCTTGGCATAGTTTTCATATAATAATATCTATAACTCGAGTATTGATATGGCCCCATTTGAGGCATTATATGGGTGGAGATGTAAGTCTCCCATTGGCTGGTTTGATGCCTTTGAGGTGAGAGCTTGGGGTACTGATATTTTGAGGAAATCATTAGATAAGGTGAAATTCATTCAAGAAAATCTTCTAGCAACTCAGAGCAGACAGAAGGAGTATGCAAATTGGAAGGTCGGGGACTTAGAATTTATGGAGGGTGAGCAAGTCTTGTTGAAAGGTTCACCCATGAAGGGTGTACTGGGGTTTGGTAAATGAGGTAAGCTTAGTCCGAGGTATATTGGACCATTTAAAGTTCTTAAGCGTGTGGGGGAGGTGGCCTATAAATTAGCCTTACCTTTGGGGTTGTCAGGACTGTACCCGATATTTCAAGTGTCTATGCTGAAGGAATATCATGGTGATGGTAACTACATTATTCTTTAGGACTCAGTCCTACTTGATAAGAATCTCTCTTATGAGGAGAACCCATAGCTTTTCTAGATAGAGATGTCCGCAAGTTGAGGTAAAAAGAGATTGCAACGGTAAAGGTCCTGTGGAAGAATCATCCAGTTGAGGAGTCTACTTGAGAGACTAAGGATGATATGCACAAAAGATATCTACACCTTTTTGTTGATTCAGGTACTCCTTCCTTACCATCACATTCTTTTGATCGTTCAAGGACAAACATAAATAAATCGGTATGTGATGTAACGACCTAAGCGAACCCGAGTGGTCAAGTTTCAGTTCCTAAATGAGCCAACCCTAAAGTAGGAGGGTGAAATTTTATGCCTAGAGGTCAATTTGTGTCTTATCTTAAAGCTATAAAGTTGATTTCGAAAGGTTGCTTTTACGATCTGTTTAGGATGAGGGATGTTGAATTTGAAACCCCTACTCTTGAGTCGGTTCCTGTTGTAAATGAGTTTTCGAAAGTATTCCTAGATGACTTACCCGATATTCCTCCCGAGCGGGAAATAGACTTCGGTATTGACATTCTTCCATATACGTAACGTATCTCTATTCCTAGTTATAGAATGGCTCCGAC
Organism: Solanum chiquidenum; assembly: GCA_029582725.1. Taxonomy (NCBI): domain Eukaryota; kingdom Viridiplantae; phylum Streptophyta; class Magnoliopsida; order Solanales; family Solanaceae; genus Solanum; species Solanum chiquidenum. The sequence continues at coordinate 4,190 of JAJOOS010028459.1, read as the reverse complement.
TGAGTTAAAAGAGTTGAAAGATCAGTTAAAAGACTTGTTGGATAAGAGTTTCATCTGACCGAGTATATCTCCATGGGGTGCTCCGGTGGTGTTTGTTAGAGAGAAATATGGGTCTCTTCGGATATGCATTGATTATCGTCAATTGAATAAAGTGATCGTCAAGAACAAGTATCATCTTCCAAGGATAGGCGATTTGTTTGACCAACTTCAAGGGGCTAGTTATTTCTCTAAGATTGATCTTCATTTGGGTTATCACCAATTGAGGGTGAGAGGGGTTGATATTCCAAAGACGTCTTTCCGAACTCGATATGGTCATTATGAGTTCCTAGTGATGTCATTTGGTTTAACTAATGCTACGGTGGCGTTCATGGACTTGATGAATAAAATGTTTAGGCAATACCTAGACATGCTTGTGATTGTGTTTATCGATGATATTTTGATCTATTCAAGAAGTGAGAATGAGCATGTTGATCATTTGTGGATTGTATTGCAAGTTCGTAAGGACCACAACTTTTTGCAAAGTTTAACAAGTGTGAATTTTGGTTAAGGTACGTAGTATTCCTTGGTCATATTGTGTCAAGTAAGGGTATTGAGGTAGATCCTATCAAGACGGATGCGGTCAATAGTTGGTCTAGACCTCTAACTCCTTCAGATATTAAAAGCTTCTTGTGTTTGACCGGTTATTGTAGAAGGTTTGTTGAGGGATTTTGTTCCATTGCTTCTCCTTTGATGACTTTGACTCAAAAGAAGTCTAAGTTTGTTTGGTCGGAAGCTTGTGAGAAAATTTTCCAAGAGTTGAAGGATAGACTTACTCCCGCTGCGGTGTTGACTTTACCAGAAGGTACAAATGGTTTTGTGGTATATTGTGATACCTCTAGAGTTGGGTTGGGATGTATGCTTATACAAAATGGTAAAGTGATCGCCTATGCTTCAAGGTAACTTAAAGTTCACGAGAAGAATTATCCTACCTATGACCTTGAGTTAGCGGCGGTTGTATTTGCCTTAAAGATTTAGAGGCATTATTTGTATGTGTTCACCGATCAAAAGAGTTTACAATGCATGTTTAGTCAAAAGGATTTGAATATTCCACAAAGAAGGTGGCTTGAATTATTGAAGGATTGTGACATGAGTGTTCTTTACCACCCTAGTAAGGCAAATGTGGTAGCGGTTGCTCTTAGTCTGTTGTCTATGGGTAGTATGGCCCATGTTAACGATGATAAGAAAGAGTTGGTTCGAGAGGTGCATAGGTTGGCTTGGTTAGGTGTTCAATTAGTGGACTCCACCAAGGGTGGTGATATGGTTCACAATGGGTCTGAATCGTCTTTCGTAGCGGATGTGAAATCTAAACAAGGCCTTGATCCTATTTTTCTTGAATTGAAAGAGGAGGTGCTTAAGAAATCCGTTGAGGCTTTTTGCCAAGGGGGAGCTGGTGTGCTTAGATACCAAGGTCGGTTATGTGTTCCTAATATGGATGACTTGAGGTATAGTATTTTATCAAAATCCCATAGTTCCCGGTATTCTATTCACCCGAGAGCCACCAAGATGTAACGTATTTACGAGAAGTCTATTGGTGGAATGGGATGAAAAAGGACATTGCGGGATTTGTGGACAAGTGTCCAAACTGTCAACAAGTTAAGGTTGAGCATCAAAGGCCGGGAGGCTTATCCCAAGATATATGTATTCCCACTTGGATGTGGGAAGATGTAAACATGGACTTTATTTTTGGTTTGCCTTGCACCTGAAGGCAACATGATTCTATTTGGGTCACTCTAGATCAGATGACAAAATCAGCCCACTTTATTCCCATCAAGGTTTTTTTTTCGGCGGAAGACTATTACAATTAAATATAAGAGAATGGTGAAGTTCCATTGGGTTTCTTTATCCATTATTTCCGATCGGGGTACTCAATTCACTTCTCACTTTTGGAGGTCATTTCAAAAGGGTCTTGGCACCAAGGTTAAGCTTAACACGACTTTTCATCCCAAAACCAATGTGCAAGCAGAGCGTACCATCCAAACATTAGAAGATATGTTAAGGGAATGTGTATAATACTTCAAGGGTAATTGGTATGACCATTTTCCATTGATAGAGTTTTCCTACAATAATAGCTATCACTCAAGTATCGGTATGGCTCCCTTTGAAGCCTTGTATGGTAGGAGGTGTATGTCTCCCGTTGGTTGATTTGAGGTGGGTAAAGTTGCTCTATTACGTCCCAAATTGGTTTGTAAGGCCATTAAAAAGGTCCGACTCATTAGATAGAAGTTGAGGATGACTCAAAGTCGGCAAAGTCTTATGCCGATGTGAGGAGAAGGGATATAAAATTTGAGGTTAATTATTCAGTCTATTTGAAAATCTCACCCATGAAGGGTGTGATGAGATTTGGCAAGAAAGGGAAACTTAGTCCGCGGTATATAGGCCCATACCAAATTTTGAAACGTATTTGAAAGGTTGCCTATGAGTTGGATTTGCCAAATGAGCTGGCTCCGGTTCATTCGGTATTCCCTGTGTCTATGCTTAAGAAGTGTATTGGAGACCCGACAACCATAATTCCCTTAGAAGGGTTGGGAGTTGACGAAAGCCTTTCAGATGAAGAGGAGCCCGTAGAGATCCTAGACTGGCAAGCCAAGAAATTGAGAAATAAGCAAATAGTTTCTGTGAAGGTCTTGTGGAGGAACCGATTGGTTGAGAGTGCTACTTGGGAGGCCGAAGCCGATATGAAGTCCCGATATCCTCATCTTTTTCCTTCTACTCCTATTCTAGCTTGAGGTAAGTAGTCCCTCTTGAGTTGTCTTGTTTTGGAGTTCATGTATGTTATATGTGTTTTCCATGATTTCCCAACATTATGCATGTTTATGAGAAAATTATGTTTAGCAAGAAAATGAGTTTTCATGATTGATTTTCCTCATGTTGTTGTGCATTGAGTATGAGTTTCCTATTGACTTCATGAGAATTATTATTGACTATGCACTTGTTATGATTTTATTGAATGAGTTGCATAAAGGCCCCATGAGATTGTGTTAAGCATGCTTTCAGTTTGGAGAAGGAAGTTCTTCCTTAGACATGAGAAATTTTGAAATTCATGCATATTGGGTTGCTAGATTTAGTTCCTACTTCCTTTTGATCCATTCAAGTGTGAAGTGTATACAGATCATCGCAATTTACAATATGAGTTCACTCAGAAGGACTTTAATTTAAGGCAGAGAAGATGGATGTAGTTATTAACAGACTATGACATTACTATCCTATAGCACCTGGGAAAATGTAATGTTGTGGCTGATGCCCTAAGTAGAAAAGCAGGGAGCATGGGGAGTTTAGCTCACTTATAGGTTTCTAGACACCCATTGGCTAGAGAGGTCCAAACTCTGGCTAATGACTTTATGAGGCTGGAAGTAATTGATAAATGAGGATTCTTGGCCTGTGTGGAGGCAAAATCTTCTTTTCTTGACAGGATTAAAGGAAAATAGTTTGATGATGAGAGCCTGAGCCGAATTGGAGATATGGTATTGCGAGGAGAGGCTAAAGAGGTTATTGTAACACCTCAAAAACCAGGCCTAGAATTTTTTTTTGCAGAAATTACCTGAACAAATGAACCGCGACAGGGTTCACGAACCGTGATAGGGTCAACGGTCTGTTAACCTACTCGTGGTCTAGACTTGGACTTCACCAAGCCCAGGCATCAGACCACGGGATCCTTCACCGGCCGTGGTCATAACAACGGCCCGTGGTGGCGTCCGTAGTGTTAGACCAGTAGACCCCCAACTTGGCCCTAGAACCCCCAGGTCTAAGTGAAGACCATAGACATTTTCACGGTCCGTGGTCCTTCACACGGTCCGTGGGAGCTTCCGTGAAGTTTAACCAGTAGACTCACAACATGAAGACTCCAGACCTTAGCCCAAGTAAGGACCACGGGGACCTTCACGATCCGTGGTCCTCCACAGGGGCCGTGGTAGTGGCTATGGTCCAGACCCCCAAGTTTTCAGAACCAAGTTGTCACGACCCGAGAGTACCCCCTAGTCGTAACATGGCGTATTCGACCCCGAAGGGGTCTTATACAAGCCACATAGTCATTCATTGCATTCAATAATGAAAATAGCGGAATGAAAAAACTTATTTACATCCACACATTCAAACTTCATTAAAACAACTTTAAAACACACAGCGGAAGTCTAAGTCTCACATGGCCATCTTAG